>PVKN010011873.1:0-21259 GCA_004027915.1 Capromys pilorides
ATTACACACTTCTAGTTCTTTAGAATTTGTTAAGGTTTTAGGTATGGCTCAGAGACTATGCTTCTATAAATAGCCCATAAATATAATGACTATGCATTCCTTAGGACACAAAACTGATACATAGTAGTCTCCAATAATCTTTGTTAATGTCTTGTTACAGTTTTCATAGGTACTTTAATATTTAATACATAAGAACTCAAGATACTTTACATTTTCAATGCAATCTTTTGTCTTTAAGCCAATTTATTTAAAATGTAATTAATCATTATTATTACTAATTTGATGAGATCGGGCGCGTTCAGGGTGGTATGGCCATAGACTTATTATTCTTTTGAGACAAGGTCCTGCTGTGTGTCAGGCTGACCTTGAACTCACCAGTTTGCCCAGGCAAACTCATCACTTAATCACTCAAGTCTGAATGGAGCCTCCTGCCTCAGCTTTCTCAATGCTAGGATTATAGGTGAGTACCACCATGCCTGGCTTCTAGCAAGTTTAAAATGAAATTCTAGGCCATAATTTTTTCTTTCTTTTTGTAAACACTGAATTCTACGTCCAATATTAGTAGGGCTACTACTGAGTATTCATTCATTATTTCTTTGGCCTTTCTACCATTATCTCTGGGGCTGGGGAGACAGCTCAGTGGTCTAAGCGACTGCCTGGCAAGTGCAAACACCTGAATTTGATCCCTGTATGTTGTGTCAGCGCTGGAAACCCTGAGTGCACCTTGCCAGCTCAGAAACCAGGCGTGGAGGAGCACGCCTGTAATCCCAGTGCTGAGGAGGCTGAGACAAGAGGATCACTTCAAGTCTGAACTGCAGAGTGAGAGCTTACATCCAATACATAAATAAAATTAAATAGAAAAAATTAGGGACCAGGGAGATAGCTCAGTGGAATAAGTGTTTGCCTGGCAAGTGCAAGGTCCTGAGTTCAATCCCTGGTACCGAAAAAAAAAAAAAAAAAAATTACTTTTGGGCCGGCAAGATGGTTCAGCAGTCTAAAGCGCCTACTTAGGAAAGCTCAGGCAACTGTAGGGACTGCGGTTCAATCCCCGGCACCACATGCTGTGCCAGCCCCACCCCCAGGGCAGGCTGAGCCGGCAGTTAAAATAAATAAATAAAACATTTAAAAAAAAAAAAAATTATATATCATTATCTTTAACTACTTTATAGTTTACCTTCTAAAGCTTTGCTTGCAATTTCATTTTTTTAAAACTTTATTTATTTATATTATGGCCAGCTCAGTCTGCCCTGGGGTTGGGGCTGGCGCAGCATGTGGCGCTGGGGATTGAACCGTGGTCCCTGCAGTTGCCAAAGCTTGTCTAAGCAGGCACTTTAGACGGCTGAGCTATCTTGCCAGCCTGAAATTTGATTTTTAGACAATTTTGTACTACTGTCTTTTGTCATGCAAACATTCTCTCTTTTTTTTACTTGAATTATTTGAACCTATATACTATATTTATTTATTAGTTTCTTTCTCTTTTTTTTTTTTTTGCAGAACCAGGGATTGAACTCAGGCCCTTGCTTATTCTACTGATCTATCTCCCCAGCCCCTTCTTTTACATTTTTGGTGAACGTATTTTTCTCTACTGGCAAGGCCAAGAATAAAATATGGATACAATATACAGTGGATTAGAAATCTAGCACAGTCTGAATTATTAATTAAAATCGGCATTTTCTAATTTATATAGGCCAGACACAGAGTAATACAGATTCTCTGAGACCAGATGTTTACATGAAAAATGGTAATACTGGTGGGTCAATACCTGGCTGGACCATCACAGGCGTCCGGATAATTGCCTTTCCTAGTGCCGGCTGCGGAAGGGGTGTTCTAATCACTGTCATACCAGGGGGGATCTGAGGCCCTGTGATTACCTATAAATGACACAAAGGATAATGAATTAAAACATTTTTTAAAAAATTAATGCATGATGGACTTAGAACATAAGATCTTTTAAACGTTCTATACTGATAAAAATGTCTACAAAAAAGAGGTTCATAGATATCACACTTTAGTTATGTTAAGCATCAGAATAAAGATAAAATTCTGAGAAAAAATTTAATTTATTTCCAGTGAGATCATATGAACTCTTTGCCACTGGCACCTAAGACAGCCTGCAAACTGAAAGGCAAGATCACGTCGCAGCAAGGCTCTGCTCCCAGGGAAACACTGGGCCCTATTTTCTTGAAGTTTCAGTCTATCCTGTAACCCAGAGAGTAAGAAGGAGCCAATGAAGCAAATGTTCTTCCAGGGTTAAGAGGATGTCTACAGAGCATGTTATCTCAGTTTCACAGCTAGAACATTTTCATGTGTGCAAAACTTTAGACCTTTTCCATAAAATTAATACCACAGCCCAATATATTTAATAATTGTGAATACCAGCTGATAATAAGCTGGTTACAGTACCCAGACTGTACTGTCTTTTCTATTTCCTACTAGACTGCACAGCACATTTCCTTGCATGGCCCAGTACTATCTACTGATTTATGGATCGCTTTTCAAAATATAATTATTAGTAAACTACACTAATGATGTTACTAAGGAAATGTTAAAAATTAACGCTTCATATAATAATGAACGGATTTTCCCCACTACATCCATACTTTGTACAGGTCCTGCAGCCAAGAACTCTTACTTGTGATGTACTTGTGGCTGTGCCAGAGGCTGAGGTATTAGGCCTGATTGTGACGGTCGCAGTCCTGGGCTGGAATGAAGTGAAGGTTTGCTGGCTTGCACCTGTACTCGACGGGATGATGCCCAGGACTTTCTGCTGCACTTGAACAACGCCTTAAAAGAAGACGAGGAAACAATGAGTGAGTGTCCCCTCGAGGGAAGCACAGTATGTAAGGCTTGGTCTCTGAGATACCACATGTGGAGACTTAGAGTGGACTACACAGAATGCGAAATCCAAGGACTGAGATCAGCGAAGAGGAAATGGAATAATGGCGACAGCATGGTCTGGCAAATGTGAATTCCAACTCTTCCCAGTTCCCTTACCTCCTTGTGCTGCTGGCACATTTACAGCGACAATCTTGCTGTTTGCAGGAAGTGGCAGTTTGGTAATTACTTTTCCTGCCATAGTGACTGGGCTGCCTGTAATGTGGAACGTCTGCCCTGTGCTGGCAATGGTTGGAGCAGAGGTGGCAGCTGTGCTGGTGGCTAATGGGGTATAAGACATTTAATAAGCTTCAGATTTAAAATAACCAGCAACGTAGCGACTTCTAGGAAGGGTGCCAATGCATGAAATGTGGTTAAGTCTGTATTGTTAGTAAAAACATTTCTCTCCACTCAAAGTGACTATGTAGGTGTTTTAAGTGAAGTAATGTAAGAGAAGAGCTTTTCTAATGTAATATGATGAATATTATCTGTAAGAAACTACAGGTTACAGCTTATTTGGTTAATCAGCTGCAGAAGGAAGACAATTTTCTCAAGAAATGTTTTACTTTAGGGCTGGCGAGATAGCTCAGTGGTCTAAAGTGCTTGCTTAGGCAAGCTTAGGCAGGCGCAGGGGACCGAGGTTTGATCCCTGGCATCACACGGCATACTAGCCCACCCTTAGGATGGACTGAGAAAAAGAAAATGTTTCACTTTAGTAGGTAAAGAACTGAATATGCTTTTTCCTGAATGAAAGCAATGTTTTATGCCATTATGGCTGTGTACCTGAATTGGACTGGCCTTGCTTAACCCATGTAGCAAAAGTCTGATGAAAGCTCTTGTTTTGCTGGAATGTAACTGTTGCTGGAGATCCAACTTTGGTAGTCAGTACCATTTTAGTTCCAGGAGTGACTGAGCCACTGATGGGGGCCACCATAACTTTCTGAGCTGGAGAGGCAGTGCTGGGCGCACTGCTTGTGGGGGCTGTGGTAGAAGCAGCAATGACTGCAGGCTTCTGCTGCTCCAATCGTTTCTAAAGAAGTCAAGGAAGAGAAAATGTAAACCACGAGTTCTACACACACAGCAGTCACAGTTGCTCTCACTCTACCTTTTGCTTTGCTTTGTGAGGCAGGGTTTTGCTATGCAGTTAGACTGGCCGTGAGCTCACTGTGTAGCCCCAAGTGGTGCAGTCATGTGTGCCTCAGCCTCCCATGTGCTGGGACTGCAGACGTGCACCAGGACGGTCAGCTGGTATTTCACTTCTTATGAGAAAACGTGACTATGTAAATCTACCCTTGCTTTTAATTTCCTGATGAATGTGATTCTTTTCATGTGCCTACATCACATTTATTTCAGTATAAGTACTAAGTTGTTCATAGGAAACTGAAAATAACAGAATATTTCTGGCTGCTACTGAAAACAACAGAGATGCAATTACATTTGCAAAGAGGAACACCATGCTGCTCAGTGGTAAAACTTAAGAGCAGACAGCATGTGACGAGAGCTCAAAAAGGTTTCTGTTTCAATGCAGTACATTAATTTATCCGGTCATAGAGAGCATACCATTCTTTAATATTGCTAGTCAGGCTGGCAACCAATGAAACAAGGTGAAAATACTAAAACAATTTTTCTACACTTAATATTCAGTTTGAACAGGAGAAAAACACATTAGGTTATTTTATAGAGAATGGTATAATGACAGTTAAAACTGTAAGTTAGGGCCAGGGATATAGCTCAGCATGGTGCCTGGCTGGCAAGTGGTGGGTTCCTGAGTTTGAGTCCAAGAACCAAAACAAACAAAAACAAACTACCCGTTAAAGATAATCTGTACATCTCTTAGTACAAACTGCTCAAATTTTTCAATAGCATATCCATACTGGTCTGACAAGCACACACTTATAGAGGTACAAGCAATTGCAAACCTGGTAACAGATGCTTTGTCTTCATTATTGTATTTACTGTCCCTCTTAGCCCCCTAAAGTTGCTGATACTATAACTCCAAACATAAGGAAATCGGGGCTCATAGAGGTTGGGTAATTGGTGCCAGGCTACACAGACAGTTCAGGAAAGAGCTAGGGTGTCTAAGGCCAAGTTCTCCTGTCATGCTACCTTCTGCTACTGCAGTTCGCCACTTGACATCACTGCTCCCCAAGTACTCTACTCCTTTTGTACAACTACGTACAGGGTGAGGTGCTTCACATGACCTCTTATTTCTTGTAACACAAGGACTTTAGCTTGAGACACTTATGAGACATTAGCATTGCTTCTCGGCCTTTTGGCTAAGAGCAAGTGTAGTGTGAGACATTAGCTAACTGAATCAACTTAAAAAAAGGCTGCCGGGGGCTAGGGGAGATAGTTCCCTGGCATAAGCATGTGCCTGACAAGTGTAAGGAGTTTGATTCCCAGTACCACATGCTGTGCTGCCCCCAGATCTGGGCATGGTGGTGCATGCCTGGAATCCCAGTGCTGGGGAGGCTGAGACAGAAGGAGTCTCAGTTTTGTAGTGAGACTTTGTATGAAAAAAACCCAAAGGAACAAAAAAGGCAGCCCAGTGTGGTGATCCACACCTGTAATCCCAGCAACGTGGAAGCTGAGGCAAGAGATTCACACACATGCGTGCAGACTGCAACTCTGCGAGGCACACTCCCAAAGCAAACAGCCAACCCAAAATACGCCCACATTTAATACTGATTTACTTGGAAGCTACATCTTCAAAACTGCAAATGTGGGCTATTTAAAAGTAAGTAGCCATCGAAGACTTTACAAAGAAATACACAAAGTTACATTGTATAAATGACAAAACGCAGCCAATAAAAAAGAAAACAAACAGCCAGGCAGCTGGGCACTGTGATACTGCCAGCAGCCTCAGTTATCTGGGAGGCTGAGGCATGAAGATGCCAAGCTCATGCTCTAGGGTTGCCTGTGAGACCTCGTCCCAGAAGAGAAAGTAAGAGGAGACGGTAGCTCAGCGGCACAGTGCCTGGGCTTTCAGCCCCAGTACTGTACCAAACCACACCAGGACCAGGCAATTGGGATTTAGGATAAATTCCCTGTGACAAATAACATCAGATATAGAACGCAAAATTGGCTAGCGAGATGGCTTAGCTGACTAAAGCACCTGGTTAGGCAAGCTTAGCCAGCCACAGGGACAAGGGTTTGATCCCTGGTACATGCTGCGCCAGCCCCACCCTAAGGGCAGGCTGAGCTGGCCATAATAAACGTGTGTGTATGTGTGTGTGTGTGTGTGTGTGTGTGTGTGTGATGCAAAATTGCCCTTTTAAGGATGAGAATCTATAGTAATGGAAGGATAAAACTAACTTTTATATAGTTTTAGTGCAATTTCTTCATTTTTTAAAATTTTTATTTTTTAAGTGTATTTGGTATAGGGTCTCACTATGCAGTCTGGACTTGTAGTCATCCGCCCATTTTCAACCTCCCTGGCACTGGATTGCAGGCATGTGCCCCATCTGGCCTGGGTGGCTGGTGTGGCATGTGGTGCCGGGGATTGAAACTCGGTCCCTGTGCTTGCCAAAGCAGATGCTTAGTCTGCTGAGCTATCTCGCTGGGCCTAGTATAATTAATTTCTTGTTTGTGTGTCTGCTTTTCCCAGGGCTAGGGATTGAGCACAGACGCCACCACATGCTAACCAAGCACTTTATCACTGAGCTATATCCACTGATGCTATTTTTAAGCAATGAAATAGTTATAAATAAGACATATTTAGAAACAAGTCCCACAAGAATACATAGATTACTATGTTTTTAGTGTGCATGGATTTGACGACAAGGGCAAGCTCGATGTTGCGGCTTCCCACACCACAGCGGTGAGGTGCCCCATGTGCAGCACAAAGTCCACTGCCATCTCCCAGGCACTAACCTTGGCTTGTTGCTCAACTGCTTGGGCCTTTTCTTTCTCCACTCTGCAAGAAAAAACAGGGCGACTTATGAGAAACCAACCGATCAGACACCTTGCATCTAATGGTGCAGTGGTTTGATATTTATATCATACAAAATGATGTCCCTAATCCCTGGTCACAGAAGCCCATAAGGCTGCTCATTTTCTTTCTTTCTCTCCCTTTTTTTTAAAATGTATTTAGTGCAGGGTCTGCAGGGCTCACTACATAGATCAGACTCGTAGTGATTCTTCTGTTTTCAGCCTCCCAAGTGCTGAGATTACCGACATGTGTCACCACGCCCAGTCTCAGTTGCTGCCTCAGCCTGCCCAGGGGACAGGGCCAGCACAGGGGATTGAAATTCAGTTCCTGTGTTTGCCTAAGCAGGCACCTTAACCCACGGAGCTATCTGGCCAGCCCCACAAGGCCATTAGGAATGGAGCGGAACAGCAGGTCAGTCACAGTGGGTGACAACTGAAGCTTCATCTGTCATTTATCACCGCTAGTGTGATGCATGTTAGCCTCCAACTCTACCTCCTGTCAGGTTCGTAGTGGCACTAGACTCTTGGGGCTGCCAGTAATTCTGCATTATTTGGCTTGTACAACTGTTTCATTATATGTAATGTAATAATGATACACTGTATATATTACAAAGTAACAAGTGTAATGGCTTGAATTATCCCCAAACCATTCCGTAACCCTTCAAAAAACTGTCTTTTACCAAACAAGTCCATGGTGCAGAAGAGACTGCAGACCACTGATACAAAGGTATGGAATTGTTTCTATTTTAAGATAAGCAATTAAGATAATTAGAATCCAGAGAATGACACAAAATGAGAAGATCTTTTAAATCCCAGGCCTCAGGAATGCTGAGGCAGGAGGATGGAAAGATGGAGCCTAACCTGGACATTTGAGTGAGGTCTTGTTTCAAAAGTATAAACGGGTTTGGAAATGTAGTTCAGCGTGAAGGCCCCAGACCAGGCTGAATGCCAGAACCAATGAAAAGAAACACAAAAGAAGAACTTTATAAACTATCCACAGCCGGGCATAATGGCGCACGCCTGTAATCCCAGCACTTAGGAGGCTGAGGCAGGAAGACCTGCAAGTTCAAGAGTAAAATTAAGGAGAATGCACTGCATAATTTACTAGAGTGATAATTCTTTAATTCTGAAATAATTAAATCCTCAAATATCTGACTTTACGTCAAGCATTTCTTTACCTCTCAGCAAATGCCCTGATTTCCCATAGTTCCAACTCTTCCTCTGCTACCCAGGTTTCAATAATAACAGGGCCAGTCTGTTTTGGTGTTTCTGGTCTCTTTGGCCGCAAAGCACTTGATCGAAGTCCTTTCCTCTGAGGCGTAGGTGTTTCTTTGGAAAAATAAGGAGTGGTTTGAGCAATATAGCTTTTAAAATTAAAATACTGTGGCATTTCCTCTCATTTTACAAAAAGCACTGGTTGGCAAATGTCTTCTTAAAGGGCCAGATGATGTAAATTACTACAACCATGCAGGTCAGGCAGCCTGGTTGGCAGCTTTTCAGTTCTGCTTCGGTATCACAATAGAGACCAAAACAGTGTGGAACTGTGGTTCTTCCCATCAAATCTCTTTTGTGAAAACAGGCAGTGTGCCAGGCCTCACAGGTCACAGCTTGCCCACCTCTGCCATGAGAGGCCTATGAGCCTCTAGGTGGCCCCTTCTCCTTTGCCTGGAACAGAATTCCAACAACCCCCATGCCCACAATCTGACTGAGACCACTTACTTCCTCCTCCAGACACTAATGAAGATGCGACTTCCTTTAAAAACCTAGCACGCTCCTGTCCCACCACATGCTTACTTCTATGCCAATACGTACTTCTCTATCTCAGCACTGAGGAGGAGGGTTTACTGTACTCATCCAGCATACAGAGGAGATAGGAAATAGATAAGAGCAGAGAAAAATCTAATAATACAGATTTTAAAAATAGGCAGGGAGAGATGAGTGAAACCATAAAAAAAAAAAAAAAAAAAGTGAAACCATCGCTATCTTCAGGGAAAACGGAAGCAGCATAATCAGAGGGAAAAGAACAGAGGGAAACAGAGTGCAGTAGCATTGGACGGCACAACATTGCACAAGGCAAAGAAAGTGACTCAAGAGGCTGTACCGGAGTGCGCTAAAGGCCACCAGGCTGCGAGTTCTGTGCCAGGACAATATTGCCAATGATGCTAATATTCCACTATCTATTCACACAGGCACTACTTTATTGGTGTTCCTTCAAAAGGGTCATTCTCTGTCAACATGAAATTGTAAGTTAATGTAAAAAAATGTTCAAAAATGGAATGTATGCATTTGGGGAGAATTCATCATTTTCACAAAATGTTTCTATTGAAGGACACTATTTTCTTCTTTTTAAAAATGTATTTGGTTGTTGCAGGGTCTCACTATGCAGCTGGGACTTGTGGTGATCCTCCTGCTTTTAGCCTCCCCAGCACTGGGATTACAGCTGTGTGCCACCACGCCCAGACTCTGGCTTGCTTAGTCTACGCTGGTGGTGGGGCCAGCATGGCATGTGGTGCTGGGGATCAAACTACGGTCCTTTCACTTGCCTAAGCAGGCATTTTAGTCTGCTGAGCTATCTCGCTGGCCTCAACAACCGTTTCCTTTTCATACATTTCTTAAGAGATTTTCCCCCAATATTTTTATTCTTTTTTTTTTTTAAATTTTTATTTATTTATTTATTTGTTTGCTTGTTGTGTTTGTTTGTTTCTTTATTTATTCATTTTGTGGCTGGCTCAGCCTGCCCTGGTGGTGGCGCTGGCGCAGCAAGTGGTGCCGGGGATCGAACTGCAGTCCCCGCAGTTGCCTGAGCCCTCCTAAGCAGGCGCTTTAGACCACTGAACCATCTCGCCGGCCCCAATATTTTTATTCTTATATAATTACTGACCTTAGTTTACTTAGAAGACTTGTACGGTGCCTTTTGGCATGAATACAATGATTCTGATGGATTTGCTAGACCAACATTAATAGCTACATGTGAAAGAGTTAATCTTGTTTCTTTTCCAATGTTTCCCACTTACTAATTTTTCTTATCTACTGTACCATATTAAAACTTAACAAGAACAGTAGTCATGGCCCTCTGCTATTGCATGGCCATGGGTCTCAGCAAGGGCCACAAGGTGACTAAGAATAGGAGCCAACCCAGGCACAGCTGCCGCCGCGGATGCCTCACCAAACACGCCAAATTTGTGTGGGACATGATCCAGGAGGTGTGTGGCTTTGCCCCCTAGGAGCAGCACGACACAGAGCTGCTCAAGGTCTCCAAGAACAAACGTGCCCTCAAGTTCATCAAGAAAAGGGTGTGGTGGACATCCTCGCCAAGAGGAAGCGTGAGGAGCTGAGCAATGTGCTGGCCACCGTGAGGAAGGCAGCTGCCAAGAAGGACTGAGCCCCTCTGGAATAAAGCTCTGTAGAGGGCAAAAAAAACCCTTAACAATGTTAAAGACTATAATCTTTCTTAGAAAAGAGAGGAGGATATCCTTCTATGCATTAACTACCCAGTGCTGATCTATTATGGAGGTGCACACAAATGCCCGCACCCCCACAAATGTTTCTTGAATAACTCATGTCTCTTAGTTTCTTTCTATTCTGAGTACTGAAATATCTCTTTTTGTGCTATGGGGAACCGAACTCAGGGCCTGAGGCTTGCCAGGTGGGTACTGCACTGCCCAGCTACATCTCCAGACTCATTAGTGACGTAGTCGGTAGACACATTAACTCGAGTCCATAAAGCTCTGTCACTCGCACTGTGCCAGTGCCAAGACCACAGGGCCTGCAGCCTGACGGCTGCCTTCCTGGTGCTGAGGTCAGGCCACAGCCACATCTTCATGAATGTACACTTGGTCGAGTCCTGACATGTCTATTACTTAAATATAATTAATAATAATAATATATATGTATGTATATGTATGTGTATATATACATATATACATACATACATATATATATATACATATATACATATATACATATATATATATATATATATATATATATATATATATATATATATATATATTATTTTTTTTTTTTGGCGAAGCCGGGGATTGAACTCGGGCCCTTGCCTGGGTGCTTGTTCTGCTCAGCTATCTCCCCAGCCCCTAAACATAGTATTTTATATTGGGTGGTGGGGGGGGAAACCTTCAAAATTGTTAAATAAACAGTTAAAGAAATAATTAATTTCCAATTCATAAAACATTTTGTTAACATGTCAATAGCAGAAGAACCAAATTCTTTTTGTTGCCTACCTTTTGGTGCTTCTGGAACTCCAATGGGGCAAATGATTTTTCTGATACAATATTCAGAACGAATACCATAAGGACCAACATCTCGCCTCTTAATTATTTCTGTTGTTGTAATTTCTGTTTCAGACGTTTCTATGGTGATATAATTCATACAGTATTAATAACCACTTAAAATACTCAAAGTCTAAAAAAATAGTTCATAAATTAATAGCTACAGGATCACTGCTAGACACAGCAACATTACTGTTTTTTGTTTTTGTTTTTTGGTACCAAGGATCAAACTCAGGACCTTATGCTTGCCAGGTAGGTGCTATGCTCCTGAGCTATCTATCTCCTCAGCCCAATATTATTCTTTTTCTGTATTTAGTACAGGGTCTACAGGGTCTCACTACATAGATTGGACTCTTAGTGATCCGCCTGTGTTCAGGCTCCCAAGCACTAGGATTACATGCACATGCCACCATGCCCAGTCTCAATCACCATCTCAGTGTTCCCTGGGGGAAGGGCTGGCACAGCACACTGGGGATTGAACCCCGGCCGCTACGTTCTGCCTAAGTTTATTTTATTTTTTATTTTTAAAACCTGTATGTATGTATGTATGTATGTTATGGCCGGCTCAGCCTGCCCTGGGGGTGGGGCTGGCGCAGCATGTGGTCCTGGGGATTGAACTGCAGTCCCTGCGGCTGCCTAAGCTTGCCTAAGCAGGCGCCTTAGACCGCTGAGCTATCTCACCAGCCCTTTGCCTAAGTTTAAAATGGAAAAGAACCCCTTACCTGTGCGTGTGGTCCCGCCCCCCGGAGGAGCCTTGGCTGCCATGTCATCCCAGCGCAGACTGGCCCACAGCAGCCGTAACATCAGGCTCACTCCTGCCAAGGACTTGACGGTCTGTAGTCTGTACCTGAAAGGGTAACACAAGCAAAGCCATGGCCACATATGCACACACATACAGGTACGCACATATGAGCACACTTATTCTCATGTTCTCTCTCAGAAACCAAAGGATTGTGTTTTGAAGTCACTTAACTTCAGGTCTGTAGTGTGATCTGGTCCCTTAAGAGAAAAACTTCATTCTTGGCATAACATGCACCTAACAACTTTAAAACGATCCATATAGATTTCAAATGCCACATAAATATGTAAAGTGAGCATGTTTGATTTTAAGGTTACTGTTAATATTCATAAATATTTTAAAAGTCAGGAAGGAGAACAAATGTGCTACTAAATGTGAGAAAGGAGTTCTAAAGGATAAAACCATGACTTTTTTTTTTGCAGGACCAGGGTTTGAACTCATGACCCTGCACTTGCCACGCAGGCACTTGTGCCATGGAGCTATCTCCCCAGCCCAAAACCATGACTTTTGATCAAGCCAGTTAACAACAAAACAACAAAACCTTAAAAAGGTTTACATTTAAAAAAAAAAAAACAAACAAACCTAAAAATGTTTCCAAATGAGAAGAAAAAGTTCGTATCCAAACAGTAATTCTTCAAAACATCAACTACTGGGTGTTAAGAATGAAATGCAAAAAATATTTTTATGTTAGTGTAGCTTTGAGATCCTACAATCAATAAAAGTGCATACAGTTGTGTATTTTTATATTCTTTTAAAAATAATCCTAGAAATGCATTTTGAAATGAATTTACTCAACTGTAATGACTATTATGCTCTAAAGTGGAATTTATCCTAGACATTTTAAAGCAGTCTTAGGTTGTCCATTCTTTGTTGCTCTTTGGATAATTAAATACTTTGTTCTCATTTTCCCACTATGTAAATGAACTTATTGGCTGACTACAGTATAGTGAAAGCCCATAAAATGAAAATTTCCTCTACTAATGCAGTAGATAGTAAATCTTTTTGGTGGGGAGGAGGGGTGCTAGGGATCAAATCCAGAGCCTTGTACATGCAACGCAAGGGTGTACCCTGGAGCCCCAGCTCCAGCTCTGACAGGGAATCTTTTTTTTTCTTTCTGGTACTGGGGATTGAACTCAGGACCTGGTAGGCATTTATGCCACTGAGCCATCTTTCCAGCACTCTGACAGGAAATCTTACGATAACTTTGCATGTGCAATGCAAACTCTATCCAAGTTAATGCAACTTCCTAACTTCACAGCTCTGCTTAGGACACCATGGTTTTCCTGTTTGCAGATTGTTAACCATTTGACCTGGAACAGAGCAACCCTTAAATTATTGAAGGATACATCAGCTAGCATAGGGATGTCCCAAGAGCAGGAAGTGTCTGTCACTTCCAGCCCATGCCCTAAATCCCTCTGAATCCCGAGGACAAAGAGCTCATGCTGTCTGCCCTGCAGCTTGTTTCCTTTGGTCAGGCATCTTTATTTTAAACCAGGGGAGGAATACACTTGGTGGATTATCAGTCTGCTCATCCATTTATTCACTCAAAAATAGTTGTGTACCTTCTATGGCTTAGGACTGTGAAAGGATCAAGGGACAAAGAAATGAGCTAGAATCTGGTTCTGTGTTTTCAATTTGCCATAAAGAGAAAATACAGGGATGATACATCTGGTGTGGCTCAGGAAAGGAGATCAGAGATGAGAAGTGGGTGTGAGGGTGGCTGGCCGAAAGGAAAGGCACACACACATTAAGAAGCACAGTGTGCAAGAGCACAAGCTTCTTCCCCAACAGCACGTTAGGCGTGTTATGGCTGGAGGGGTGGGCATGTGTAGAAAGACAGCACTGGCATGGAAGGGAAGGGACAGGCTGGGAAAAAAAATACTTTGCTCAATCAGTAGGTGACAGACGCCTCCCGTGCCCATTCATGGCAGTTAGCAAGTCGCTCAGCAAACTCAAAATACTCAAAGGAGAGACTGGCACTGGAGGTGACCCATTCTGGCAGCACGTGCATGACAGCTATGAGTTCAAGAAGGTGCAGAGATGGTCAGGGGCCGGGAAAAGGCCATGAAGGGACGGCAGCATGGAGGCAAAGGGGCTCTACTGTATCTGTGAGGCACCTTTCTGTTTTTCCCCATACTGCTTAGCCTTAAGATTAATGAAAATTATACACGTGCCTTTGGCATGGTTAGCTTTTATTCTAAGAACCAATTATATTCGGTATTTTAGTATAAAAATGCATCTCACATGCATATTTTTAATAGCAATTTTTAAAAAAAAATGTATTCTAAACACAAGAATAACTTCCATATCTGTCCATGCCTCCATTAGACAGAGAGGATTATGTCTGTTTCAACTTCAGCAATCTAAGATCTCACAATACATTTGAAAGCAATTATCTTAAAAAAAAAAAAAAAAAAAGGAAAAAGAAGGTATTTCCTTCCGTTAGAAACGAGAAACTAAACAGTTATCAACGGTGCCACAAAGCATATTAATGCACTACAAGACTTCTCACACCAGGCCGAGCAGAGACAGGCCCTGGGAAACACGTGGCCATGGCTGGTGGCGTTCTCCTCTGAGTTCAGGGAAAGTGCTTCCCAGGTGAGCCTAGCATCCACTTCAGAACAGCAAAGAGGAGAAAGGCCGGCCTCCTAACTGCCAAGTCATTTTAACTCAAATATCTGTACATAGTAACTTTTCCAGTGGGAAAGAAGTTACCTGCAGGACAGTCAAGGATACATTTTGGGACCGCTCTCAATGAAGAAAGCAGAAAAGTGCAGAGCAATCCTACAAATCCATGAACTGTAATGAAGAGTTCCTTGATTCCCTGCAGGATTCTGCAAATCCTTCATTGCAGGCCCTGCAGAGAAATTGTACTTTTCAGCTGTCTCTATTGAATGTGTAATGGAGTGATGATATTTTATTTCAAATCAAAAGATGAATTATAAAAAACTTTGGTTATACACTATGATTGGCTGCATTACCAAATTAATTCCTTTATATCAGTACTTACATTCTTTTTTGGTCTTTTCTGACACTAACATAAAAGATACAAAGTGTGACTTAAACTGGAAACATTATTAAAAGACACAGAAATGTAGTTTTAAGAGAAATCAATTTTGCTCAGCAATTTGTTGAAATAATTTCAAAAATGTATCAAAATCTAACTGCTATTAAGGTCATCCTGATTCCCAAGTATGGTCGCCAAACTCAATATTCTCCATGTTCTATTCTTTTCCATTGTGGTAAAGGGGTGGGAGGAGGGAGAGTGGGAGGAGGATATGAAAAAAGAAAAAAGCAATAACAATATGTGAAATGATTCCTCAGAGAGCTAGGTTGGGATTTAGGAAAATGAGGCACTATTTCTAACTGCTCCTCTATACTCAACAGCAATTTACAACATATTAAAAAATTTCTAAGATCCATTCTCATCATACAGAGACATGATTTTACAACTGTCCGAGCTATATACTTATGGGTTTTTCCCAAAACTAGAAATTTTAAATTTAGGGCAAAGGGGCAAAACCATATGTGTACACATGCACGATGGGTGAGGCAACAGTCCTAAGAATTTCCATCAGGTTTTTGAAAATAGCAATTAATAGGCAGATTTTTCACCATGACTAACTCTGTATGTTGATATCTATGAATTAAGCAACTAGAGTAAAACAACGTGTAATACTAAAATCATGCTTGAAAATAAAGTAAAATAAAAATGAAATGAAATAAAATCAGGGCTATTTTGATATTTCAAAAAAATCCGTAAGGAATCTTTAAGAGTCTACCCTTTCTCAAGTAACAGGGAGCTCCAGAATTTATAACTACTATTCAAAAAAAATTACATTAGGAAGATTATAAGAAACTTTGTGAAATTTATGGGCATAGGGAAATGCCTTATGTTTTACTTCACAGAAACAAAATACAAACATTTTAGAAAGTTGGTGATTGTAGAATTCTGCAGTGACCTGCTTCTCAGGACAAGTAACTTGGGAAGTTAGATCACAAAAACAACCAGACTTGACATATTCCCTCTGTCTTGGGAAAGTTTACAGCAGATTCCCTTACATTTTAAGTCTGTAAACTTTATTACTAGCTGTCCAAGTTAGAGATTTTCTGTATCTTCTAACTTTGGCTTTAAAGATATGCTTCTTTGTTTTAATTGCTGCTATTTCATTGTAATAAAAATGAGATTTAAGAAAAATGAGATAAATTCTTTTTGAATTCCCCCCCACCCCCCACTTTTAAAGTACATACCTCCAAGTGATGCCAAAGGTGGGTCTAGGAGAAGGGTAGGGCCAAATATCCAAGGCAGGTTTGGCATTATAATTAAAATAAGGGACTTCTCGGATTCCTCCTTTTCTGGCCAACTTTTTCAAGTCATCATTAGGCAAAACAAATATGCTTTTCTTGCTGCTCTTGGTAACAAACTTTCTGTAAGATGGCAGAGCTGTACCTGAACGAGTCTTCTTTGGTCTTGCAAATTTCATCAGTTTTACCTTGTCTCTAGTAGAGTACTCTTTGCTCACAGTCATAGAGGTGACCAGTGTGCCTCCTGCCGTGGTGAGCGAGTCTGTCACTGTGGTGGTGACCACGGTTTTGCTCTGCTCCTTTACAGAGATGATGTCCATGTTGCTGCCTGGGGAAGGTGTGGACAACTTTGTTACTGTAGTTGTGGTGGTTGTGACCGTTGATTTGGCACAATTTTCTGTGGATGAGACCACAGTTTGCTTATCACCTTTTGCAACCCTGATCACCGTTTTCGATTCTGTGGCCACCATGGATGTCATGGTGGTGACTTCTGTGATGACTGTTTTTCTTGTAGAGTCTCCATTGACGTTTTCACCTTTGTCGGTGGGAAGAGCATGTTCATCAACAAAGTCACTACTGAGGTTAGACTCTTCTCCAGATGTAACAGGTGACAAAGTGCCTCTCTTAACTTCTGAAGTTTCAACTTCCATCTCTTCTACCTGATTAAATGAATTGCTTTCTGAACAAGATACAGGGGTGGTACACTGTTTATCATCAGACTCTTTGGTTGATGGCGGGGTCGTGGGGCTGGCTTGGTAATTACCTTCAGCATCAGAAGAACTTAGTAAACATGAGTTTGTTACTAAATTGTTTTTTTCATTAAAATCTTCCATGATGACATCACCATTAACAAACGGCTTAACAGTAGATTCTTTAACAGTCAATGACTTAATATTCTCGGGAATTGTTTTATTTATATTATTAACCTTTGGTTCAACACTGCCACTTACTACTTTACTTTCAGAGCTTTCTTTCGAGCATTCACTTTTCAAACATACTTTATCTTTTCCATTTATCTGAAATGTACTTGCTCTCTGTGCTTTCTTTTCAGGCCGATTTTCATTATTCTTCTTGTCAGTCATATTTTTAAGACTTACTGAATCCATACATTTATTAATGGGTCTCTCCAGCTTCTGCTGTTGACTTGCTCTTCTGCCATTCGTTTCAGTTACCTTACCCTGTAACCTGTTATCACAGTTTCTAGTGGACTTATCAGAAACAAGTGCACATTTCAATGGTCCCAAGCTGCCAGCACCTTGTTCTGGAGTTAAGAACTGTTCAGAAATACTTTCCCTGTTGTTTTGAACGATCATATCTTCTTCACTGCTATCCTGAATAGACATAGTATCAGAACTAATTTCTAAAGTGCTATTATACTCAGTGTCACACCCTAATTTTCCATCCAACTCCAGTCCTTTTGACAGGGATGAGCCATCTCTGTCCTCAGTACTTTTAGGTACTGAAGGAAGCAAAGCACTTTCAGAAGAAACAGTGGTGTCATTATCTTCCTGGTTGAGGAGTTTTCTATTCTTACAGATCAAAGTGTCAATATCATCTCCAGTGACTGACTTAGAGTCATCAATGAAAAACTCACTTGCTTTTGTTTTAATCTTACTGAGTTCCTGGCCTTTGCTGATTGATTCAGACAGACTCTCATGTAGGTCATTTTCAACGGGATTTGGTTTCTGATAGCTTCTCCCTGGACTCTGAATGGAAACATCATCTAACATACGATCTTTTGGATACACTTTACTTGTAGTAAGACTTGGATCACCAATTCCAAGCAAGGAGGACTCATTCTGGGAACATCCATGAATCAAGTCCTCCGATTTGTCAGCACTTTCACTGAGGTTGTGTTCTTGTGCAAGCAAGTCACTGTGACACTGTTCTTTCACTGCTGGTACTACTGGTACCTCAGAGAGACTTTTCAAAGAACTCAGAGAAGACTTTCCTGTGCTCTTGTTTCCTCCCTCCAACTTTATTCTTTCATGGCGTTGCTTTTCTTCCAGTGTAAACTGTTTAATTCTCCTCTCAAGAAGTCCATCTAGTTTGGATGATCTTATCTTCTTTTTGTAACTAGTCCGTAGATGAAAACCTTCACTGACATTGACCACATCTACAGGAGAACTTTCCTGATAATTTATATGTGACTCTGTTTTCAGATCATCTATTTCCATCGGTTCTTCCTTGAAGCATTTATCACTGTCAGAATCTAAATGTTCTTTCATTTCTGTAAAATAAGACATTCATATAAATAAATTTTTAAAAAGAGCAATTCATGACAATTTTATTTGTAAAGTACCTATTTTTCTTATTTCACACTAAAAAGGAGTTATCTATATTCTTCAAAATTTCTCGTAAAATTACAATATCTCAAACACATTTTATACTTCATGAAAGGTTGAAAATCATTATGCAAATATTAAAGAAAAAAAATTTAAGAATTGTAGCTAGGTGCACGCCTGTAATTCCAGCACTTAGGACGCTGAGGCAAGATTGCTGCAAGTTCACAGCCAACCTGGGCAGGGCCAGGAGATTGCTCAGCAGCACAAGCGCCTGCCCAGGATTGTGCCTCTGAGCCAAACCTCCAGCAAAAGACAATGTAAAACTCTCTTGAGTCTTAAACATGAAGTTACCATGTGATCTAATAATTTTACTCCTAGCTCTACTTCTTTTTTTTTTTGTCTTTTTTGAGACAGGGTCTCACTATGCAGTTTAGGCTGGCCTTGAGCTCACTTTTGTAGCCCAGGCTAGTCTCAAACTCACACTGATCCTCCTGCCTCAGCCTCCCAAGTGCTGGGATTACAGGCATGAGCCACTTCTTAGAAGGGAAAATATATCTATAACAATTTATGCATAAATATAGCAGAACTAATCATAATAGCTACAAAGTAGAAAAAGTCCAAATGTTTGTCAACTAAAGACTGAATAAATAAAATGCAGCCTATCAGGGCCAGCCAGATAGCTCAGCTGACTAAAGTGCCTTCTTAGGCAGAGCACAGTGGCCGGGGTGCACTCCCTGGCCTGCTACGCCAGCCCTAGCCCCTGGCCCCTGGCCCCTGGCCCCTGGCACTTGGCCCTGGCCCTGGCCCTACATCCTGGGCATGCTGAGACCGAGATTCAGACTGGGCATGGTGGTGTGCATCTGTAATCCCAGCACTGAGGAGGCTAAAAACGAGAGTCAATACGAGTCTGATCTATGTAGTGAGACCCTGTAGACCCTGTACTAAATACATAAAAAAAGACAGAAAAAAAAGTAGTCTATTAGTACAGTGGAATATTGGAAATATGAAAGGATAAAGCATAGGTAAATGCTATCGTATGGATGAAAGTTGAAAATATTGTACTCAGAGACTGCCCATAAAGAATATCTTAGTGCTTGATTTTACTAAATAAGATGATCAAAATAGGCAAATCCAGAGCTGGCCACGGTGGCGCAGGCCTGCAATTCCAGCACCTGGGCAGCTGAAGGACGAGGGTCACTTTCAGTCTGAGGCCAGCCTGGGCTACAAAGTGAGCTCCAGGCCAGCCTGAACTGCATAGTGAGACCCTGACTCAAAACAAAACAAAATAAAAACCCATCTCACAGCAGAACAAAACGAAACACAAATGACAAATCCATAGGGATAGGACAGACAGGTGGGGGACTGGCGAGATAGCTCAGTGGTCTAAAGCGCCTGGTTAGCCAATCACAGGGACTGCGGTTCGATTCCCGGCACCATGTGCTGTACCAGTCCCAACCCTAGGGCAGGCTGAGCCGGCCATAACATAAATAAATAAAGTTAAAAAAAAAAAAAAAAGACAAGTGGGCTGGAGAAATTGAAAAGTAACTACTATTGAATATGAGACTTTGTTTTGAGGTGAAGGAAATGCGGAATTAATACTGGTAATGGCTGAAGTACTCTATGAATATACTGAAACCACTGATTACACTGCCGTTGGGTGAACTACATGGCACATGAATTATGTTTTGAATACAATGTTATACAAAAGAGACAACTGAACCCCTGTCCCGCGGTGGGCAGCGACCCGGAACACCCCATCCCCATGCCAGGCTGCCTGTGGCAGTGCTCTTACCTTGGTCCTTTTTCTCGGGCATCTCAGAAGTCTCCATTTCACTCTGCTCCACTCCTTTCCCAGCATCTGACGGTTTTACCTCAGCTTTCTCACAATCGGGCTCAGTTTTTATTTTTTTTGGACTTCGTGGACTTTTTCTTTTCTCTGAATCATCCATATTTTCATCCATATTATTTTTGACTAAAGAGAACCAAGTATACAATAATCATAGCAATATCCAATATTATAAATTTAGTATATCTACTTTAGTGGAAATGCTCAAGTATTTATTAGCAACATTTTATCATTTTTCATTTAAACAAAAGCTGAAGGTAGTATATATTTCCTCATTTTATTTTTATCTTATTTTTATTTCATTTGATTTTGAGACATAGTCTTGCTATATATAATTCAGGCTGGTCTTGAACTCACTATCTAGCTTAGGCTGGCCTCCACCTCACAGTGATCCTCCTACCTCTGCCTCCTATATGCTAGTATTACAGGTGTGTGCACTACCATACTGACACGATAAACTTTCTATTTATTTATTAGTTTTTAAAAATATTTTTTATTTGGTACACAGTCTTGATATGCAGCTTGGACTCACAGTGATTCTCCTCTCTCAGTCTCCCCAGCACTGGGATTACAAGCATGCGCCACCAAGCCCTGTTTTAGTGGCTAGCTCAGGAAGGGGCCAGCACAGCATGTGATACCAGACATCAAACTCAAGCAGTCCCTTAGACTGCTGACCACCCCTCTTGGGTGTGTGTGTGTGTGTGTGTGTGTGTGTGTGTGATACCAGGGATTGAACTTGAGACCTTGCACTTGCCAGACAGGTGATTATGCCAGTGAGCAATCTCCTTGACCCTATACTTTCTCTCTCTCTTTTTCCCATTAATATATTTGGTATAGGATCTCACTTTGCGGCTTGGACTCATAGTGATCCTATTTTCAGCCTTCCCACCACTAGGATTACAGGAGTGTGCCACCACACCTCAAGAGCGTC
>PVKN010011874.1:0-21257 GCA_004027915.1 Capromys pilorides
TTAATGTTTTCTCAGGTGGCCAAATACTACCACATTAAAAACAATATCCTCATGGGGACAACACGACAGTGACTGTGACTCAGCATTTGGCGCCAGGCACTGTTCTAAAAGCTCACTTAGCTCTCACCTAGGTGGTGAGGGCGGCAGAGTAAAGATCCTCTCACCGTTTTCCCTCCCGAGGTCTCACAGATCTTCGTCTCCAAACCATTGCCCAGCTGCAACAGTTAGTGATTTTCCTGCTCCAGGGTGTGGCCTATACTTTTTGCAGGACGTAAGACAGGCCCAGCCAAGAGTGAAAGTCTATGGAAGCTGAACTCAGGTGGAGAGGCCATGTGTCAACGTCACTTCCTGCTTTGCGCTGTGGAAATGGCTTATTGTCCATGGCCGTAAAGACCCCACAGGTCTGGCTTGGATTGCTGAAGGCTCATCCTCATTTGCAGATCCTGTAGCTTTGCTGGTTGTGTAGCTGAGACCAGCAGAGCATGGCGCAGAGGAGCCATAGCAGGCATTTATAATTCCATATAGGAAGACAAGCTCCAGCCATGTATGGGGGCACATGCCAGTAAGCTCAGCAGTTCTAGAAGGCTGAGGCAGGAGGCCTGTGGAGTCCAGCCCAGCCCAGGCAACTTGGTGACTTAGCGGGACTCTGACTCAAAGAGAAAGAAAAAACAGAAAGTCAAGCTCGTGTCATGATACACACTTCTCCTATCTTAATGGAATAATTTGGCTCATGTGGAAGTCAAGACTGCAGACTTTGTTAATATTATATGCTAATGAATGAAATTAATTCTGTATTTGAATTTAATTCATTTCATAATTAATGTTTACCAGTGTCTATAATGAATGTTTATAAATATGTAATTTCTGTTTTGGTTCTCTCTAACCTCAAGTATTTCTAAATTGTGCCTGGCATGCAATCAGCTGTATCCCTGTAGAGGAGCACAGCTGAAGAGGAGGTCAGGCTCAGAAATAATCATGCATAACTGAAATATTCCCAGAGAAAATGAAGCATGTTTCCAAAAAACATTTTACCTGTTGCAAAGCTATTATACTGATGAAGTATACTGCCATGAATATTGGCTGTTTTGAGTTCTTTATGCTATATCCCCTTTTTATAAGTAAAGATAGGGCAGAGGAGATAGCTCAGCAGTCTACGTGCCTGCCTGGCAAGCGCAAGGGCCCGGGTTTGAGCCTTAGTACTGGGCGTGCAGTGCACACATGTGTCCCAGCACTGGGGAGGCTACAGCAGGAGGATCAATAGGAGTCTGAGCTGGATAGCAAGACCCTGTACCAAATACATAAATAAGAAAGATCTTTTTTAATTTTTTTAAAAAAGATAAGGATAGAAGGAAATAAAGCAGCCCTTACCTTCGGATGACATATGGAGTAACTTAGCCTTCCAGTAATCGGCCACTGTCTCTCTGCCTCCCCAGAAGTGGAATGTCAGCCAGACCAAGATCCGCATCATCTCCACCATCATCTTCATCCTGTTCGGCTGTGTCCTCTTTGTGGCCCTGCCTGCGATCATATTCAAGCACATAGAAGGCTGGAGTGCCCTGGATGCCATTTATTTTGTGGTCATCACCCTGACGACCATTGGGTTTGGTGACTACGTAGCAGGTGAGGTCACCTTGGAGCTTCCTGGGCTTGCCCAACCCTGTCTTGTGCACAGATTTCTCACGTGGCTTTCTAAGAGCACACAGTGCCTGTGTGGGCGTCCTAGGCTCTGTACCAAGGAACCGCACCTGGGTGCCTATAGACACCGGGGATTCCTCTGTCTTGGATGCTAGAGATGGAGGGGTCCAGTGGGCCAGGGTGCTCTGAGACTCTGCGGGATGCTTGCTTGCCTGGGCGAGGCTCAGTACTTTGCCACTGTTGGCCTGCAGCAATAGCAGCCCCATTTCTGCCTCCATGGGCACCTAGTGTGTTCCTCGGGTCTGTCTCTGTGTCCAGAGCCCCCTCTGCTTCCGGGAACAGCAGTCCTGTGGGATGAAGGGTCTCCCGACCACAGAGAGCACATGTTAGCTGGTGACACCTGTAAGGGTCTCATCTCCACGTAGGGCCACGGTCCGGGGCCCGAGGGTGGGGCCTGCGGTGTAGCTTTGTGAAGACACAGTTGAACTCGTGAGAGTGGCATGGAGCGTAGTGATTCTGTGACCCTGGAGGTGAGTGCAAGGGTGGAGCTAAATTTACTTTTATTCTATGAAAAACAAATCGTTGATGATTCAGAATTCTACATTTGTATCTTAATTTCAGAAAACAAGTGCATATATCTTATTTTTGTCCCAGTGTGTGAGAACTCAAGTTTAGTTTATCTTTACAGGAGCCGGTGAGATGGTTCAGCAGTCTAATGAGCCTGCTTAGGCAAGCTTAGACAACCGCAGGGACCGTGGTTTGATCCCTGGCACCACATGCTGTGCCAGCCTCAAGCCCAGGGCAGGCTGCACCGGCCATAATAAAAACAATTATCTTTACCCCTTCTATTCAGATGCTGCCTCGCCTTAGCATTAAAAGCAGTTGCAAACTTCTAAAGATGTTCTTGGCTTTTAAAACGTTTTCTCTGTATAATATTATGTCAGTTGCTTTTCTCTTGTTGTTGAGACAAAATACCCAACATCTAAATTTAAAGGGAGAGAGGTAAATTTAGCTCCCAATTGGTAAAGGTTTTAGTCCATCACTGGGCTGGCTCCAAAGCACGGGGGAGCACGGCAGAAGGCAGCCATTCATGGCAATGGAAGACAGAAAAAGCAAGCGAGGGGTGGGAGGTGCACTTCTTTCTTTCCTTTGTGTTGTACTTTTTTCCCCTTACACTGGGATTATGGTGGCCCATCCAATTAGTGGACTAATCCAGCAATCATCCACTCTTAATCCCAATATTGCACTACAAATCAACTATGTAATCTAGATTTAGCCGTCTCCAAAAAATCTTTATGACCACATGAGTTTTGGGGACATCTGGACTCAAGTCATAGCACATACTGAATCATTTAATTCTATTTCTTTGTAACAGGGATTGAACTCAGAATCTTGGCATAAAACAACATACCCAGTTCTCTATTTGTACTTGTGTGCTTTTTCTTTTGTAACATGGTCCCACTGTCTCGCTAAGTTTGAAAATCTGAGCCGTGGTTGGGCTTGAACTGTGGATCCTCCTGCACTGCTGAGGTAATAGCATGTACCTCTATGCCCAGCGCAGGGTAGTCATTTTTACCATTTGGCTCATCTCACTCTTGTCTGAGTTACTTTTCTCTCCTTTCTGGGGCCAATACCTGACATGCAAGCTTAGGGAAGGAAAGGTTTATTTAGCTCACAGTTACTGGGGGTTTCATAGTTTAAAGCAGCCTGCATGACATAGCAAGACCTCGAGACACTGCTGCCCTGTGCTACGGGGTCTGGAAGAGAGGCTGCCGCCACTGTGTGCAGGAGGATCTGCTCCAATTCCCAAGAGAGGCCACCAGGCCTGGGCTGCTGGGGGATAAACAGGAGCATGCTGTCAATTTTAACAGTTCGAGCCTGTCTGGCCCCGCCCCTCAAACCCTGCACTGCTCCTCAAGTGGCGACCACCCCATGATTTACAGAGGCTTTAGCGGGATAACTAGATATAAACCATAGCAACTCATTTTCCTAGTTACGTTATCCAGTTGTATTGTTACCATCCCAATTTTACATAAATTATACTATTAGTGGTGAAAGTAAGTGGACTGGTGGTCCTTCATGTGTCATTTTGATTAGCTCCCCCAAATTAAGCCATTCTTTTTTATAACAAAAATCCCGCTCAGAGCTGGAGAGATAGCTCAATAGTCTAAGCACCTGCCTGACAAGAGCAAAGACCTGGGTTCAATCCCTGGTAACACATGCCACGCTGGCTCCATGCTGTGTCAGCTGCTAAAACCTGGCGTGGTGGTACACTCTTATAATCCCAGCACTCGGGGAGACTGAAAACGGGCAGATCAGTACAAGTCTGAGCTGTGTAGTGAGACCGGGTATCAAATCAACCAATCAATCAATCATTCTTTTTTAAAACAAATCTAGTTGGAGGTGTTGGAAAACCATGATAAATGTCATACTAAAAACAAAATACTTAATATCCCATAATCAACTCACCAGCCTAACTTAAAAAGAGCTGTTTACCTTTCTGGCTGTGCTGGTCTCAGACATCCATGTTGTTCAGTGCTAGAGAGCCTGGGAGCCCGCTGTCCTGGTGATGGGATGGGGTGGTGGGTGGAATGTTTAACTAGGCCGACCCCCTTTGTAGGGAGTGCACAGCGTCCTTGGGGACAGGAGGCAGTTTCATAAGCAGAGCTGGCTTTGATCAGAAGTAGGAGGCTCTTTTATAGAACTTTTATAGCCTTGAGTTGATCTTGTGACTCTTTGTGATATGTATGTCTATGACTGCATTGGGATTAATGTTATGAAGATGCGCTGTGTTCTTTTTGTTTGCTTGTTTTGTTCCTTTTTATTACTTTTAATAAGAAATAACAATGCGACCGTTTCAAAATACGTTAGTAGTACCTTTCCTATAATTGGTACAATGCATATTGTTGTCCTCGTAGTACATATCAAGGTTTTATGGGTAAATGGATGCTACTAAAGACCATACTCATAAGTGAAATAAAACAGAGCCACATGTGTAGACATCATATTGCCTCTCTAGTGTAAAACCTGGAGGAGTAAATAAAATATGAAAGGTAGAACTGATATTGTAAAAGGGAAAGAAACTACTGAAAAGGAAAGAACTAGGATGATGGAAAGGAGAAAAGAAAGGAGAAAATACATATTTATGCACACAAAATAGCTAAAATAATTGCACTATTAATTTTTACTGATTTATTGAAAAGAACAGTTCATGCTTAATTTTTGACCAATTTTACATGCTTATATCTGGTAATCTGAGCAACTACTTTGAAGACAATAATATGCAATATAACAACCATTGCTGAATTCTTATCATCGTATTTTTTAAAAATTCTGTGTTGTTCCTATTTTTTATTCTTTAAAATAAAAAATTAAAATTAAAAAAAAAATGTAGGCGGCCCACAGCGGTGCGCCCCCTAGAGGCTGGGAAGGAGGGCAGCATTCTGCCGGAAAACCTCTGCTTGTGCAAAATGGAGAGCACTCCACTCCAGACATTTTTAACGTTATGCAAGAGGACGAAGCTCTGCCCCAAATTACTCATTTTTCCTTCCTTTCTGAGGAGGTGTAATTGGCGTGAGAGGTAGAGTCTGTTAGCACTAGAGAAAGTGAGGCCTGGTGACCATAATAGGAAGCGTGCTTGCGATTTGCTCTCTTACCGCGTGCCGCAGTTCTATAAATACGGTTAGCAGGGTCGTGCCGCAGGGGTGGCGTGGGCAGGCTTTCGGAATGCGTCAGATTTCAGGTCCAGAGCCTTGTATGGCATGGACCGTTTTAAAGGGAGAGCAGGTTGTGTCAATCCCACCAGTGCCTTCACTCTTCGGGAGGCTGTAAACACAAATATTCTAAATTTAAAAACGTGGGTGGAGTCCTAAAATAATATTGTATTTATGAGCACTACATAAACTGACGTAGGAGAGAAAAAAACCCAAATGTTTTTATTATAGTTTTTTTAGATGAAAAAATAAATGTTTTGAAACTTAAGAAGTCAACACTCTGAAAGGGAGGAGGAGGAGCTCCCTGGAAACACCTTGTGTGTCTTGGGGGGACCCTGGATGCAGTGCTGCCCAGGGCCAGGGAACACCGGGGTGATCAGTGCCATTATGGTTCGGGTGGCATCTTCGCTACTGATGTTGTGACATTATTATCCCTCCTTCGATTATTAATTTAATTTAATTTTTTTATTCTGTGGAAATAATTGAAACAGTAGAAATAAACCTTGCCAACAGTTGGTTTGGGACGTGAGATGATGATGAAGTGGCGGGGTCTAGGTAAGACGGGGGTCAGTTTTGCTGATCTTTGAGCAGCTACGGACAGCTGTGCACCTTCTGACTATAAAATTAGCTACGTACCTAAGGCAAGTTAGTTCCCTTTTGGAAAACACTGGTTCCTTGCCATGAATCTTAGTACTAGATCCATGGTAGATAGCGTTCTCATTTAATTCTGCTTATTTTTGTTAACAAAGAGCAAGGGAAGTTACTCTACCTGGACCCCTCTCTTTTTTTTCTTTTAGGCTGTAAATTTACCCCCAAATCAAAGCCCTACCCTAACCCCTGCCCACTCCCTACCCTTCTCAAACCCTGCAAACCTGCCCCCTATAGCACTAAGATTCAGTTGTACAGGTTTCAGTTTCCCTGAAGATAGTTTAAAGACTATATTTTTTCACTGCAGTAATACCAAAATGTTTTATGCATTCAATAGATGTATTATAATATATCTGTATTTCTTACTGTTGCCATAATAACCAGGGGCAGCTTAGTCATCAACAGTGACCATGGTTAGACCAGAACTGGTGAATCCTCATGCAGACAGACTTCCTACATGGGAAGAAATCATGGCAACTCTTCTACTCCACGAATTTCAAAGTATCCTTCCTAATATGCTTATGATAGCATACATTAAGACATAATGCATTTCTAGCTCACAGTGAGCATATTTATCTTTGTGCCTTTCCAGTGCTGGTGATGTGGTTCAGTAGCTGCTGGGACACAGGCCATGTGCAGGGGACTCTTGGTGTGTGACCAGGAGTCCAGCTTTCATCAGCCGGAAGTGCTAGCTAACTCCTCAGCCTTGGGGTCTGTTCCTGTAAGGGACATGTTTCAGGGACTGCTTGGTTCCCTTAGTCCTTGGTACCTGATCTTCACTGATGGTCCTTTTGTCCTCTCATAGTGTTCTGTGTTCTGAGGCTAGGGAGGAATCAGGAGGCCTCAGGATTTTATTTGACACATGGAGAAGCAGAACTCATAACTAGAGTGAGTAGAGTCACCTTTACTGCAAGTGAGGGGAAGGGAAATGCTTCTGTGTCACCTGTAACGCACCTGTGAAAGTATAATAAAACTTGGGGATGGAATGGCATCCATCCCATTATGTATTTTTGTATAATATTATTATATAAAAATATATTTGATGATTATATTTGATGATTAACACTGACTTCTATGTTGCTTTGTAACGTCTGTCATTCTATTTTCAGTCGACTAGAGATCTGGGATTGTACCTCATTAAATTCTCCTTGCCTTAGAGACCAACCTAAATCAAATTTTCTTCACTAAAATCTAAGACGCAATATAAATGATATGGCAATGTATGAAATGTTGTCTTTTACTTATTTAGCATTGCTTTTACAACTTGTGTTCTTTGTCCAGGATATAAGAACTATAACAAGAAATTAGTAATTCTTCCAAATTGGAAAAAAGTCAAAGTATTACTGAGTTTCAACACACAATTAACAGCTCTATTCTACAGCTGGTGCATGCTTTGGTGTATTCAGTCAGACTTGATTAGGTGAATGAAAAACTGGGTAGAAAGCCATAGTCATGCAATGTGGTGTCCTCGGTGCACCTGGTTTTCTAAGAAAACTGAAAAGTTTTAGCCAAAAATTTGTATATTCCAAAAAAAAAAATCCCCATTGATACTGTAAAAAAAAGCATGCATTCTACTAGAGCATGCATTTATTCAGTCATCAAAAACACTGCTCAAGGGGCCAGGGAGATAGCTCTGTGGCACAAGTGCCTGTCTCGCAAGTGCAAAGTCATGAGTTTGAACCTTGCTCCTGCCAAAAAAGAAAAAGAAAAATACTGCTCAAATGTTAATCACTGGAATGTCATGTTTGGTTAAAGAGTGGAATTTTGTCACACAAGCAGTTAGGGAAGGTTTATGGAGTTAATCAGGCTTCACGGTTAGTGCTTTTAGTCTCCTCTATGAAAATATAACTCGGGATTGCCTAGCCAGTTTCGTCTTCTGTCACATGGACCTTTACAACTCTTTTTTTGGAGTGGGGTCATTCTCCAGAGTTCTGTGATCATTTGTCATCATCTTTTCACTTGGAAGAGGGGTTGCTCCTCTGCCTTGGAGCCAACTGAGTGTGGACTGAAACCTCTGCACACTGTGTGCTAAACAAACTTTTGGCCCTTTAACTAGGGATTTTCTCTCAGCATTGAGAGGAAGGCAGGGCTCTGAGGAGCTCCCTGATTCTTCCTTGAAATCATCTCTAAAATAGAGTACCACATGAAATAAAATATTTACAATACTTTGAAGATAATATTGTTCCATCTGTATAGTGTTCCTAAAGCTAGTATTTGTTCAAAAGAAAAGTGAAGTCTGTAGACACATGTGATTTACCTGACAGAAAAGTATTTCATCTTCTTTTTTTAGTTTTATTATTTTTAAGAGAGAATACAAAGTGGTAAACAAAACAAATATTAGACAGCATTCAGAGGGGCTGGGAAGATAGCTCAGCAGACCAGGGGCCTGCTTAGGCAAGCACAGGGATGGGGATTTGATCCCCAGTACTACATGCTGTGCTGGCCCCGGCCCCGGGTTCCCTGAGCCAGCCACAGAGATTGGATATGGAAACACTTGCCTGAAATTCCAGTGCTGGTGAGGGTGGAAACAGGAGTGTGAGCTGTGTAGTGAGACCCTGTACCAAATACATAAATAAATAAAGGATTAAAACTATTTTTTAAAAAAATGATATAGAATTTCACTAAAAAAAATAATAGAAATTTGACAGTGGTTGTTATAGGGCATAATGTTACCAAGTTCGATGTTTAGATTACAGGTAAACATGCAAAATTGGTAAAAACAAACAAATAAAACAATATTCCCATGATTCTGCCTCTAAAAGGCCTCTCTTTCCAGGTCTGCCCAGATGTAGTTGTTTCCTGGCCAGTTCAGAAAATAAATTTAAACCTGAACTTGCCCCTCAGTATCTGAAAGTATCGCTGTGGCTAACTCCAAGTCTGCTTTACCTGGAGTGATGTCATGCTCTGTATTTTGTATTTGAATTTAGTATATGATGCCTGCTACTTACAGGATATTCTTCAGAATATGTGGGTTTGGTGTTAGTGATCCTGGTGTACTCAGGCGTGACCCCTGTTTAAGGACCTCCCATTTGCGAGCTGTGGATTCTGATACCCTCATGTACTGCTGGGGGCGGGGAGGGGATGCGCATGCCTGAAAGAGTATTTCTGGTGTCTTCACACATTCCTGCCTCGAGCTCTCTGAGCCTTTCGCTGTCCCCTGTGAGCGATATCGTGTCCTGCCCAGGCACAACATCCAGGAGCACCTGTGCTCCTCAGGTCTTCTCTTTGCATGGATTACCTCAACTTCCCACGGTTCTGCCTCTAAAACGCCTCTTTCAGGGTCTGCCCAGATGCTGTCCCTTCCCGTCCAGCTCAGCGCCAGCTCTCTCGGGCTGTTCAGTTGGCACTTCCATGGCTGCCTTGGAGAGGCAACCATGAATATGGATCACCTGCTCCCAGGGAGTGCCTAGGCCTTCTGGTGTGATGCAACCTGCCTTCCTAGATTCCTTTCTTATCCCTCTCTGCTTCCTGGGCACCACTCCTATGGATATTCATTTATCCACTAAAACATCCTTCCAATATGCTATGCATTTCCACACTGAACTAGTTCACATCGCGACGCTCGCTCCTGAAGGCCAAGCTTCTCCCTTCCAGAGGCGAGCGCGAGCTCGTCTGTGTCTGCTCATGGCCCTGTCCTCTGGTCTTTTGTTGCCACTGCTGCTGCACTGTGGTTCCTTGTGTATGCGAGTGTGTTTCAGGCTAAGCTGTGAACTTCTCAAGAGAGGGAGCGGCCTTAGTAAGCACCTCTGTTCCTACGCAAAACGTGTGGAGGGACCATGGCTGTGCCAGGGGGCCAGCGTGCCTCAGGATGCGAGTCAAGCAGAGGAGCTTCACTGCCCGTGTTTTCACGAGAGCTAGGGGTCAAAATCTGTGAGACACATAGGAGTCATCTGAAAACTCACACCATGAGGCGTGGCCCTAGGGCCTGGAATTGCTGCTTTTTCTTGTTGGACCTTAGACATTGTCTCTGGCATTGGTTGTCAATCTATTGGATTCATGACTTCACAGTAACAGCTAAGGCTGCCCATGTTCTGTTCAGTTTGGCACTGCATCAACAGGCCAGTACTAACATAAGGCTGTGAAGTTATATATACAGCCGAAGAACACATAATCTGTACCTATATTTATTACAACAGAAACAGAAAGAGGAATGAGAAGCTTTAGATAATTAAAAGTTAGACTGGGTGAGACAGATTATATGTGAATTAGAAAGGTGCAGTGAGAAGAAGTCATTAGGGCCCACAGAAGTAAGGGAAGGTCTCATTACGAAGAAGTATTTGCTAAATTTGCTCTTAAAATATTGACGAGAAGCGAGGAGGTGAAGCTGTGTGCGTGGGAACTCACTTAGCATGAGTGAGGCCCTGGGGTCCATCTCCAGTACCAGGAACATAAAGCAACACAAAACAGACAAATTGCTCAATAGGCAAGAACAACTGGAAAAGGGGAAAGGAGAAATGAAGAAAGAGAAAAACAATAGATACACACACACACACACACACACACACATGCACACACACACATACAAGACAGCTAAGGTATTGTACTACTAATTTCTGTTAGCTCATTGAAGGAACAGATAGTGCTTCTATTGTTTGATCAGTTTTGCAAGGCTATATCTGGTAATCCAAGCATCTACTTTAAAGAAGCAATATACAGTATAATAACCATTGTTAATTTCCTATCATCTTGGTTTGAAATTCTGTATAATTATTTTTCTCTTTCAGAATAAAAAGACAAAGCAAAACAATATTGATAAGAATTCAATATGGAGAAAAAAACATGGGCCAGTTGATAAGCCTATTAGATTTCTACATCCTGTAAGCCAAAACTCAGCTGGCAATTTTAGCCAACTGCTTAGGCTGTTGGTACCTAATTTCAGAAATTCGTAGTTACCTGTTGTGTGTTGGTTCTGTCCCACAGGGGGCTCCGACATTGAGTACCTGGACTTCTACAAGCCGGTCGTGTGGTTCTGGATCCTCGTGGGGCTGGCCTACTTTGCCGCTGTGCTGAGCATGATTGGAGATTGGCTCCGCGTGATATCTAAGAAGACAAAGGAAGAGGTGAGAGTTACGGAGTGCGTGAAGCGCTTGTGGTTAGCAGATTCAGTGAAGACTTGGAAAGGGTTTCTTAAAAAGTTCATATTTTCCAATATTGAACATTATTTGAACTGTTTCTCATTTGCATTTGGCATGAAGTTACTGTCTGACACGATGGGAAAATATATCATGTGAATTATAACTCACTTATTTAAAAAATATTCACTAGATACTTTTTAGGTGCCTGGGGCTAAGCCCTGAGGCCGATCTGTAGTACAAAAAGATATAGCTTGAAATATTTTCTCATGATGTATCCTTTCCTTTCTTATTCTTTCTCAAAAGCAAAAACTGAATTTTATCATGTAGAAATGATAGAAAATATTTGTATCAATGTATTGTGGTGTGAAATAATGAAGACTTTCCCATGTGGAATTTTTGTGTGTGTTTGGCTATTCCCTTCTTCATGTCCATGTAAATGTGTGTTTGCAAACACACATGTGCACATTCACACACACACACACACACACACACACACGCTCTAGGCCCAGGTACATTGTGAATACGTACCCCTGGGCATGTATTTTAGCTGATGAGAAAGATGTCCTTTTACTTCTTCTGGACAAGACTATGTAGAGAAATAAATAGTACAATTTTGATAAGTGAAATTTTAGAAAATTGAAAAGTTAACTATTGATTTTGAATTTTAGCTCCTTGGAGAAATCCATTCTGATGTCATACTGCGTGCTCAGAAGTACTGTTAGAGTGTGGGTGTGGCACCGCTGGGCTTTTTTTTTTTTCTCCAAAGAATTTCATACCCTTTGCTTCTCCATCTTAGCTTTGCTGATTGTTTAAGGAAACAAAATTATAGCAATTAGCAGCATCCACATTGTCCTCTTTTAACTGCTTTCTCCATTTCATGATCTGCTGTTGAGAGACCAAGAGAGATCTTTTATCAAACCTTTTGAATAGTATAAGCCCAGGATCTCTAAGCATATAATGAAAAGGAATGGAATCGGATACCTATTTCTCACCACAAATATTTTCTTTGAATTTTATCAAGTCGTACAATTTTTTATCAATACCAAAGTGCCTGAGGTGACCCATGGGAGGGCCAGGGCTCCATCTTCCTTCTGTGGGTATGGTACCCTCTACTTGAAATTCACATAGTCACTGTCTGTATTTCTGTTGCATCATATAAAAACATCTTCTTCTTATATGCAACTCAACAGAACACTGTGCCTAACATGCCAACTTAAATTGTGTGAAACATCTTCTGCCTGGGATCTCAGTGGGTTTGATTCACTTCGGTCTTAGACTCTCTCTCTCTCTCTCTCTCTCTCTCTCTCTCTCTCTCTCTCTGTAAGAGAGACAGACAAACAGACAGACAGACACAGAGACTGAAGAGTGTTTTCAAGTGTATGTGTACTTTTAAGAATGTTGGTGTGTTAAGAAGGCAAAGGGAAATTCTAGCTGTCGAGTGCTTTGTGTGCTATAGGTAAGCCAGAAAACAGCTCAGACATCAGCCATAGCTGGCTTTCAAATGAGGCTAAAGCACACACAGTCTCAGGACTTTTTTTCCCTTTAAATAGCTTTGACAGATCATATCTCATGTAGTTTGTTAATTACATAAAGTACTATTAGTCTGATGACTAGGAAAAGTAGGCACATATATAAATATAAATGTACAGTATATTCTTTACCTATGTACATGCAAACTAAATACTGCTACTGGCATGATTTGGGGTTTTTTCAAGGGGGACAATATGATACAGAACACCACATTTTATAATAGTATTGTATAATGAATCACCCAAGAATCATGTACAACAAGTGCAGGAAATCTACGCACATAAATACTAAAGACTCGGGCTGAGGGCCTGGATCCCAATATCCTGCATGAGTCCAGCTGCAAATCTAGAGCTCATAACAATGCCTCCCACAAGTTTATCTGGAGGCCTAGAGCCCACAACAAGGTCTCATGCAGGCCTGCTTCCTGAATCTGTGCCAGAAGGGCCCAAGGGCCAGTGGTGGAAGCTAGGAAGTCTATGCCAGCGGGATGAAGGATCTGTGCTAGCGGGCCGAGGGATCTGAACTGGAGCTGGGAAGCAGCCTCAAGGTCAGCACCAGAGTGACCCCAAAGGCATCACAGCCGTCCTCAGCTACAGTGAGGCCCCAAGTTCCTCCAGTGGTGAGGAAAGCCAATTTCCCATCAGGAAAGCCAATGTGACAAGCTTCTCCATGAGTCTGTGCAGGGCACCATCGTCCCCCCAAGAGCCAGGAAGTGATGCTTTTGATGAGAACCAAAGTTCATCGGGAAAGCCCGCATGACCAGGTCCTCAGCAGAACAGCCCAAGAGAACCAGCAGCTCCAACAGCTCCAACAGCTTCTCCTAACAGCTTCCCTCACAGCATTCTGGCAGCTTCTCCTGTGCTGCCTTTATGCTGCTGACAACAACCCTCAGGTGGGCCCACCGCACCCAGCACCACCCTAGTTTAATTCAACTGGGTGTAATAAGTGAACCACCAGTTAGGAATCCACCACAATTGTGGGTTACAACCATAAGGTGTGAAAACCGCTATATTATAGGGGGAGATTTGATATCTTTATGATATTGCTGAAACTGATAATAGAATAATTGATTGAAATTTAAAAATGTGTGCTATGAAAACCTGCTACTTTTCATAATGTGACAGCATTATTAGTGGTCTTTTCAGAGTTTTAGTGAGGTAACCAGCTCAGCCAACAGTCTGTTCAGCTGCTAGAAAACGCCACACATGTGAGGTCTCGGTCACACATTTGTTTTCCCATGTGTGTGGAAGCACTGCAGCCCACGATGGTGCCGGCAGAGTTGGTTCGTGGTTGGCCTCCCTCCTTGGCATGTGGGTGGCACCTGCTCACTGTGGCCCACGGGGCCTTTCCTCAGTGCCTCAGTGTGGGTTAAGAGAGGAGTGTTGAGCCTTGTGCTGAGGAGGGCTGGTATTCTTTAAGGGCCCCAGTGTTGCTGCATTGTGCTCTCATTTGATTGCCTTCTCAAAAGCCCTGTTTTCAAAAACAGGCACATCAGAGATGACAGCTTCTCAGTGTGTATTTCGGGAGGACACAGTTGGGGTCATGACTTTATCCTTTCAAGTGAATTCATTTGTCTACGTATCTGGTATGTTGTATATGAAAGACGAGGATTGGTGCCCGTCTACGTGGTTCTTCGTGGCCTTTAATTAGAAGTGAGTGTCTTCATGCTAATTAAGCATAGAGGATTTGTCCTCCCCACAAGCTGCTGGGCTTCCACCCAAGGCTTCTGAATTACGTGTCCTTCCTAGTGCTAGACCTGCAGAAAGCACTGGTGAGGAGGGGTCGTGGCCACAAGGTCACGTGCAGCCCCTGAAGCTGCAGCTGCCCCTGAGTGCTGAGCCAGTGGGAGAAGAACTTCCTGCTGAAGCCCCATGTGCATTTTCTGATTTAATAATGCAATTTAGGGCAATGCAGAGTTGGGTCGCAAATCCAACAGCGAGCATGAACCGAGAGAGGAAAAGGCAATTTATAATTCTTCTGAAGATGAACATGAATGTGGATGTTATAAATGAAATAGTACTCAAATTTCTGTAGCAACAGAAAGTGAATATTAGTGTTTTAAATAATGCACTAAAATGTATAACTAGAACCAACTAAATACATCCTCACTGCCATGCTTACGCAGATGAGCCGAAGGGGGTCAGGAGACTGTTCAGTATTGATTATTTTGCCTTCTGCGCTTCAGCTATTGGGAAACCTCTAACTTTTCTCTTTTAACTTAATTTAAATTAATTTTTTATAGGCCATGAGGAACTTCCTCATGAATCAAATAGACATGCAAGATAATGTAAGACTTGGAAAGGCTTTCGTCAGAGTACACTTGATTTCTCTTTTAATCCTAAATGAGATAGTGATGTAAATGTAAATGCCCAACCATCAAATGATAAATAAATAAATAAATATGCTGAAGCCTTGAGAGGTGACTTGCTGAAGGGTGTGTAGTTGGTCTGTGTGGCCTCAGGGGACAAGGCCTGGCCCTGTCCCCCTCACTCTGCAGCCTCCCTGAGAACTTGGGTGCTGTTTATGCATCTCTGTGCCCCTCCTTTCTCCTCTTCTCCTCCAGAAGCAAATGCCCAAGTGTAATCTATTTCTTACTGAGCAAGTACAGAGAAGGGCACCAAAGTTTTAATTTGTTTACTAATTGTGGAATAGTCTAAGTCAGTGAGATCTTGAAATCTAGAGCCTGCAGTTTCTCTGAAGTGAGCAGAAGTGGTTTGTGAAAATGCTGAAGTATAGCCAGCCCTGGAGCCCCTAGATCCGAGGTTTCATTCTAACTCAGCAGTTGTGCGGAGACTGGGTAGGGTGGTGCCCGCCTGTAATCCTAGGACGGGGGAGGCTGAACACAGGGGGATCACTGCGGTCCAAGCTGCATAGTGAGACCCTGTACCAAGTACACACGACGAGCAAGCAAACACTTGCAGGGCTCTGCATACGTCACCATGCTGTATTCTCATCTCTCTTGAGTCTCTCCGTTGCCTGTAAAAGAAGGGGCAGTGGCATCCGCTCTGTGCATACGTAAGATTGCCGTGGATACGCTGCGTGTGGCGGCTAAGCACTGATTACATCCTGGCTGTTTTCTGATTTGGAGCAGATTAGTGTCAAGTGATTACCTCTACTAAAAACTCCTGTATCGTACATTTTTGTAGATCAAGCGTATAAAAAAACCTAGCGTTCATAGGCCTGAGCATTTTATCTGGCTGAAATAATAGTTATATATGGAACAAGCAAGAAACAAGAAAACAGTGAAGCGTGCCTACTGTTAGAATTCAATCATAGAATCACAGTGCGGAATAATTAGGGAAAAATGACTATAGAATATGGAATCTAGATCTGCTATGGCCTTGAAAACAAGTTTCTATGTTAAATGTTCCTTAAATGTCACAGAATAGTATTGTCTTAATTGTCAATTATTGTCAATAAATAGTCAGTTAATTATTGTCAATAATTAAATATAAAAATCATTGTCTGACTTCCCTTTTTTTGTATTTTAGGGAAGGGTCTACAGGGTGCTCAAGGTCTCACTACTAGATCGCACTCGTAATGATCTGCCTGTTTACAGCCTCCCAAGAGCTGGGATTACAGGCGTGCGCCACCATGCCCAGTCTCAATTGCCATCTCAGTGCACCGCGGGGTCAGGGCCAGCATGGTAGGCCCCGGGGGAGATTGAACCCCCTGGTCCCTACGCCTGCTTACAGGCACTTACTTCCTTTTTTGGCTTACATCCACAGATTTTTCTGGTGCCTTGTGGTCTCAACTGTCATAGAATCCATGAGAATTGCTCCCATTATTAAACCAAGCAGTAGTAACTCAATTTTTACCTTAAAAAAATCTGTAAGATTTCTTGTTTTCTTTTTTGGAGCTTAGATCTCACTCTTATTATTTACAAATTGTGCCTTCTTTTTGCTTCAAGTATTTCAAAGAATATCATCTGGTAATAGAAATGCAGAATAAGTTTTCCTATTCATATGGACATCAAGGGAAAGTAAGCTAATAGCATTTGCCTCACACAACTTCATAAGTAATTTCATTTCTGTAGTTAAAGATCACATTATATGGATTTAGTGGATCAATAGCTAATGTTCTCTCTTTTGGTTGTTTTGAAACTGTCGTCCATTGTGAGATTTGATATTAGTAAAAGTGACCACCAGGAACTTTGCCTTCAAAACTGTTTGTGACATTTCTTTGTCCAGTTCAAATATCGTGGATACTTGTATTCAGAGACAACAGCAGTCAACTTTACAAAAGATCAAATTGTTTGCTGAGAACACAGGCACCTATGTTTTCAGAGATAGACCAACAAATGAATATTTTAGTTCTTTTTCATATATGACTGTTTCTAAAGAAATACTAGTTTGTTTATGGCTGAGTTAGGACTGAAAGTAGGGCAGACTCTTTGAAGTTTAATCAGAATTATTTGCTCATTTTTCACACTGAAGGGTGATAATTTGTTTAGCGTTCATGAATGGCATCCTAACTGTAATAAAGGGGCATAGCCCTTCCGGTTTATAGTTGGTTAACACAGATGTGCAAAAATACACACACACACACACACACACACACACACACACACAAAAGCTTTCTCATTTCAGCACAGGGACTAATACCTTTTCTTCCCCTGGGAAAAGCATTAGACCTCAGTATACGCACGTCATGAAATGTTCTCGTTTGCTTCCCCTTCCAAATGCACTTCCTTTTCTTGGGGTGACTGGGAACACTACCCTGAATAGACGCGTGCAATGAACAATGGTGGACTTGATAATAGCAAATAGAAGGAAGATTTCATCACTCCCAGCCTTGCACGATCTGACTTGTCTTTGGCACAGCCACCGCAGGAGTCCGTGTCCTCTGTGTCAGCCCCGGTCCCCAAGTAATCAAGGAGCAGAGCTCCTACTGGCTTATGGACAACCAGCGAGAGGTAGCAAGTGCCCTTTGCTACCTTGGCCCCGAGAATGAGGAGTATTTTGTCCGTATTATAATACCCACAATCCTGACACATTCACAATCGATGAGACCACCACCATTGATTTCCTAATTCAAGGAGAGAGTTAAAATTATGGAAGCATAGGAGATTCACGGTCCAAATATCATACTCCCAGGGATAATATAACTCAGCAAAGGAGTTTCAATAATAAACTTAGTTGGGGATATTTAGCCTGATAATTAAGGGCCGCATTCAGCGTGGGGGACTCTGGTAGGCTGCCACGCATCATCTACACTTCATGTATTTAAAAACTCATCAGCGGTTTTATTAAAATAGAAACAGCCAAGTAACACTGGAAAGAAAATAGAGCGACCTGCTTTTTAAGGAAAGCAAGGCTGAGCTTTAAATAGCGTGGCCAGACATTCTGGTTACTATAAGAAGGCAGCGTCTGCGCTCAGCTTTTCCGTATGCAGGTCTCCTTCTGGGCATCCTTTCGGGATTGGTTTCAGCGACACAGAATTTCCTTTTACTGAGCTACATCCTCAGTTCTTTCATTTTTTTAAAATAATTTTGGGACAAGATCCCTATGTCATTAAATTGTCCAAGCTCAGCTCTACCTTGTGATCCGTGTGCCTCAGCCGCCCAGGATGCAGGGGCTCCAGGTGCGCATCACCACACCTGGCTTATTTGTAAACTTTCTATAGGAAGAAGTCTTGAACAGAAATAGGCCTTAGGCTACCAAGGCAAAATACTAAAGTGAGATAATAAGGAATGCATATCAATTTTAAAATTTATTAGGCTGAAATGTTATTGTTGATATTGAACTGTTTTTTGATCTTAAGAAGTTTGCTATGATTCTGTGTCACAGTCTAAGAAATTGCTTCAAGGGTATATGCGTGAATATATTGCAGTCTAGTAAAATCTGCAATTGGCTATAGCCTATTAAGCAAAATCATATTCACCCATGCATTTGTGGTAGATTCTCCTTGTTTGTTGTTTGACTAAAATTTTTAAAAATCCTATTTGGGTTATACGTAGGCTGGGTGTAACTTTACCTCAGCTCAGAGACGGACCAGAGTGATGCTCGTGCCTGTCCCAGGGGTCCCATTAGCCTGGTCACCTCTGCATGGACACCATCCTCATGATCCCCCTCTTCCCTGCCCATGGCACAGCTGCTTGTCCTGGTACAGAAGCTCTGAGGCCAGTCTTGGACACAGATTCCTACTTTATTCCTCAGAGTGCAGCTCTTATAGGGCTGGGGCACTGTAGAATTAAAGTGGTACAAAGCTAGAGGGTGGGAGGGAGTCCCACAGCGCACAGGCCGCTTTCTGCTGAGAACCAGACCGTGCAGCTCGTGGAGCCCTTGAACTGTCTCTCAGTGGCTCCATGCATGGCTGTCACACTCCTTGCCCCATTGTGGGTTGTGGTTGTCACTACAAAAAAAGGTGTGCCAGCTGGGTCTTTCTGTCCCAAGCAGGGAGGCCAAATGATCAAAAGACCTAGACACAGCAGCGCAATAGCGATCCATGATCCACAGATGGAGAGAGGATTGCAAACGACCCAACCTGACCCAGGAGGCCTGGGTCTGAGGCAGCTGCGCTTGGGGGGCTTTGCAGGTGGCATTGTCTCTAAGAGTGGTGGGTGGGTACTTGCCTGTCACGTCTGTGAGCAGGCAGGCGCAACAGCAAAGTTGGTCACCGCATTTGTCACTTTCATCAAGAAAGAGGCCTGATTTCAACACCAGATTCTACTTCCCTTCAAAGCAGTACTCTTTTATCATCTTTGAAATATGTCCTTCTTAAGTACTTTTAATATAAGAAGAAAATAAAAAAACCCTTCACATTTTATAGCGGCTTTCCCCTCTTGTACATTGTTATTCAAGGCTCTATGAATTTGTTAGTTTTTTAGCCTCTGTGTAAGCATCAGCACTTGAGTGTATGCTAAGCAAAAGCTTTTGTATGCAAGTGTACAGTAGCTGGGTAGGCTACCAGTTACACTGGAGACTTACTGTGCAAAGCAATCAACTGCAGAAGGGAAACTGTGGGTCTAAACATGACACTTTCCATGGGATCGCTCACAAATGCTGACGTCTGTAATCTGTGTGGCCCCTCCACTTTCCTGGTATTCATTTGTCAGAAGCTAAAATATTTGTCTTAGTGAGGAGGTCATAATGCCATTTAGCAGTAATTACACACACACACACACACACACACACACACACACAAGAACTAGTCTGGACAAATTTTACCTGCACACAATTTCCATTTAATGAGCACTGTTACATGTTCAGTGCATGTTTTTAGCTAATCAGGCAAGGAAGCAGGGACCCATGTCAGCAGGGCAACAGCAGAATCGCTCTCCCACTCTGAAAGCACAAGATCTTCTGTATGCAAATTTTCTCATAAGTAGGACTTTACCACAAGGCAAGATGGAGAAGGGAAGGAGAGACAAGGAGTTCCCCCAGTGGCTTGCTGGGCCCCATTGTGCTATCCACAGAAGGTGCTGAGGCACCCAACTTTGCCCCCCAAGTATTCATTGATTGATTCATTCATCAAGAATATGTTGATGGCCCATGGCCTGTTGGGACATTGGCCTAGTACCTAAGAAAATATTTAAAAAGTCGTAGAGTTCTCCCTCAAGAAGCAGTGTGTAGGTGAGTGGAAGCGTGGTTGCAGCTGCTAGCATTTCCTGCTTGTTTGGTGCTGTGGCAGGTGCTCTTGTGCAGTGTCAGAAATGGGAATTGCTAAGTCTGATTGGCAAAAAGACGACCATTGCGTGAAGTGGCACCCTTACTTCTCTCTCATGCCTGTTTTATGCTCAATCTATCATCGATCCTGTATTCAACCTATGAATCTATCAGTAAGCTCATGGCACAGATCTGACAGTGTGTCAGGAACCTGCCCTCCTCGCATCGGCTCGCCTGGGATTGTTCTCAGAGCCCCCAGCCTTGGCCACTCCTTCTGCCATGCTGTGCCTCATGTCTTCTCATCAGAGTCCCCCAACTAATCCTTTGAGGCACAAATCTGGTTGCATCCTTTCTCTACCTAGAAGCTCTCCAGGGCTCCCTGTTGACCTCAGAGCACAAGCTGACATCTTTGTAGCACTCCAAGGTCCTGTAGAGTGCAGCCCCCTTTGTCCTGGCCTCCTTTCCACCCTTTCCCTTCCCCTTGCCCACCCTGCTGTAGCCCCACTGTCTACACTTCTCAGGCACACCAGTCTCCTGTCCAGAGGCTGGTGCTGCCTGTCCCCCTGCCAGCCAGGTGCTGCCTACTGTTCTCAACTCTTCCCATCGCTTACCATTTGGTCCACAGATCTACACCAGCCCTGCTGTTTAAAGCTCACCCTCCACTCACTCCAGCGCTGGATTCTCCTTCACCAATACCTCACATCTTATATGCTCTGCTTATTTACAGCGTAGCCTTGTTTCCCACCCTGTCCCACATGTGAATCATAAGGGAAGAAATTTTTGCTATTACGCCTTCTGAAAATCAAGCAAAACAGTGTTTGGTATATATGATGGGTGCTCAAATGCTTGCTGAGGTGAACAGGTATGGAGATAAAACAGTTTGAGTCATCTGAAGCAGTAGAATTCCCATTGAGGAAATCTAGGTAGAGCCAAAGCTGAGGTGCTGAACCCCTGGCATGTGTGCTGCAGGTCCTTGTTTATCAGAAAAGTTCTGGAATGTTTGTCCTCAGTGACCCAAGGTAATGCAGGGTGGACTTGTATGCTTGTTT
>PVKN010011875.1:0-21258 GCA_004027915.1 Capromys pilorides
CAAACAGCTAGTATTCCCATTCAATCCAGCTATTCCCCTGCTAGGTATTTTCCCAAAAGAACTGAGATCATCATACCACAATGATATATGTGCACCCTTGTTTATAACAGCACAATTTGTCATAGCTAAATCTTGGAAACAACCCAAATGCCCATCAACTGAGGAATGGATAAGAAAGTTATTTTTACTGGTATTTTTACACAACTGAATATTATTCAGTTATAAAAAAGATAAATTTGAGGCTTTTGTAGATGAATGGATGCAGCTAGACTCTATATTGGTAAGTGAAATAAATCAGATCCACATGTGCAGACATTGTATTATCTCTCTAGTCTGAGAACTTGAGAGAATAATGAAAATATAAAAGGTACAACAGATACTGTGAAGGGGAAAGAAACTGTTCAATAGGGAGGAAAAACGGGGATCATGAGAAGGACAAACATAAGAAGGGAAAAAGATATATTTAGGTATATATGTAGAGCAGTTTGGATAATTGCATTGTCAATTTCTGCTGGTCTTTTGAAAGGAGTAGTTATCGCTTAAAATTTTTTTACTCTGATTCTTTTGTTCCATTTTTTAATTTCTTATAATTTCTTTTTCATTGTTGTCTTTGTTTCTAATTTATTTATTTATTTTTATTTTTTGTCTTTTTGAGACAGGGTTTCAGTATGCAGTTCAGGCTGGCCTTGAGCTTGCTTTTGTAGCCCAGGCTGGTCTCAAACTCGTGCCAGTTTTCCTGCCTCAACCTCCCAAGCGCTGGGATTATAGGTGTGTTGTTTATTTTTTAAATGAATCTCACACATTTACAACTAGTAATGTGAACAACTAATTTGAAGATAGCATTATGTAATTTAGCAACCATTGTTAAATTTCTATTACTTTGTTTAGTGAAATCTTGTATTGTTCCCAACTTTTTTTTTTTTATATCTCTATTTTATTTTCTTTCAAAACGTATTTAGTATAGGGGCTACAGGGTATCACTATACAGATCACACTCATAGTCATCCTTCTGTTTTCACCCTCCCAAGTGCTAGGGGTATACGGGCGCGCGCCAACACTCCCAGTCTCAGTTGTCGTTTCAGCTCTCCCCGGGGATGGGGCGCCCGAATCAAACCCTGATCCCTGCGTCTGCCTAAACAGGAGCTTTAATCCGCTGAGCTGTCTGGCCTGCTCTTCTATTTTATATTCTAAAAATCAAAAACAAAAACAAACAAAAAACAATTAAACATTCTTGAAACAAAAAGAAGCAGGCCTAAGTAGTTTTACCCATTAATTCTACCAAGCATTAAAAAAAAAAAAAAAAAAAAAAATGAAATCAAATTTGCAGACTGTGACACAAAGCAGAGAGCTTGGTTCTTAAATTAAATTTCATGGGAGCCAGAGCTGAAATTAGGGCAGAGCACATGGGAAGGGTTGTGTAGGTGCAAGTTAGAGCTATCATGTGAGGTTTTTGTTTTGTTTTAATGTATTTGGTGGTTGCAAGGTCTCACTATGTAGCTCAGACTCATGGTGATCCTCCTGCTTTCGGTCTCTTGAGAGCTGAGATTACGGGCATGCGCCACCATCCCTGGACTCTGGCCAGCTCAGGCTACCCTGGGAGCGTGGCTGGCGTGGCATGTGGTGTCAGGGATCCAACCTCAGTCCCTGTGCTTGTCTAAGCTTGCCTAAGCAGGCACTTCAGTCTGCCGAGCTATCTCGCTGGCCCCTATGTAAGGTTTTGATATTTCTTTCATCATTAATTGTTGTATTGAATTTTCTTTTTAAAACTATTATATCCATACATATCTTGATAACAGAGTTGTTTATAGGCTCAATTTTGTTCCCAATGCAAGGGGTTCACCACCATTCCACCTTTGTGGGAAGACAAGCAATGGAAGGATGATTCAAAGTGCATTGAAAGAGCTAACTGGATTAATAAAGGTGCGTGTGTTTGTGTGTGCTCCCAATAGTGATGGCTGGTGTTTCGCTACACCCAAGGACCAGGATGCTATGCAACCTGTAACATGAAACACCAGTGGGAGGGTGCTGTTTGGTCTGAAATGAAGGAAGTGGCTCCAAACCACCCTGCACAGTGCTGGCTGCACCTAGACTCACATCTTCAGCAGATCAACTGAGTACACTGAAAATCTAGGCCAGCCATTGCCATTTGGCAAGGCACATTTGTACCTTTTGATTGACTAGTTTGTATAATCTTTATTGCTCCTTAATGCATTAAACCCATTATTATGTTCTTTTAAAAGAACTCTAATAGTGGAAATGATTCATGCTGAGGGTATTTTAAAAGTTAGGTCAATAAAATACTTGTAAGGCTTATCTTGCCCAAGATTACTGCTTGTCAGAGAATAATAAGAAAATCCTTCCTTTTACCTAAAAATTGATTTAAGAAGTAGTTTCAAAATTTGCTAAAAAATGAGCATTCTTTTTTTCAAAGTCCAAATATAGCAGACTCTAAGGAGGGTAATAGATATTTGTTCTTTCCTTAAACACATTTCCTTTTCTTCATCTCAATTTATGGTAAAACTCATTTTCAGAAAATGCCAACAATAATAAGCACAGCTGGGATTTAATTTTTGAAATACGCAATGAAGCATAAATTATTAACATCTATGTTGTTTACAGAAAGATCTAGGCATTCTTAATGCATATACCTTTAGGTCAGTAGTTTGTAAATAAAAAGGCAACAGTTATACTTTCTTTAGTGTCTGTAACAGAGGTTTTTTTTTTTTTAAAAAAAATATATTTAGTACAGGATCTACAGGGGCCCACTACACAGACCAGACTCATAGTGATTCTCCTGTTCTCAGCTTCCCAAGTGCTGGTATTACAGGCATGCACCACCATGCCCAGTCTCAGTCACAAGTGTCAGAGCGCTAGAGGTGAGGGTTGGGGGCAGCAGGGCATGCCAGGAATTGAATGCTAGTCGTGTCTGTCCAAGCAGGCACTTTAATCCGCTGAGCTATCTGGCTGGCCCTGTAACACAGTTTTTGAAGTTGAATAAGCTCAATAAATACGTAAAGTTCTGTCCATACATAAACATAGTCTGAGAAATGGAAATTAATAGAAGTTAAATGTTGTGAGAGTTACTGTAATCAGTGGAAAAGTGGTATAGCCTAAGTGTTTTGTTTTGTTTTGTTTTTTCTGTTTCTTTAATCTCTATTTACGTATTTGGTACAGGGTCTCACTGCACAGCTTGGACTCACAGGATCCTCCTGTCTCAGCCTCCCCAGTGCTGGGATTGCAGACATGCATCACCATGCCTGGTTTCAATGACCCCACGGCGAGTCAGGGGTTCCAGGGCCTGCCCGGCCTGCAGTACTGGCGAGCTATCTTCCCAGTCCCTTTCCTAAGTATTTGAACAGACGTTCATGATTTTGTTGTATTTCTGTTTCACTATTGCCACATCTCACGGGGAAAACCACGTTTTCCTTCACGTATCCGATACCCACACGGTTTCCACTGGCTGGCCGGAGCGTGAGTCCAGCAGGTACGGTTGCTTTAGAAAGTCTACGGAGAAAGAGCAGGCCTCTCCTCCCACAATCCGAAGCAGCGTGGAGATAGAGGATGCACCGGGGTCTGCTGCTGGGCTTATCCCCAGGTGAGGAAAACAAACAGAACACATCATTAATGTTCTTCCTGCCGCTTGCGGAAGGCTTAGCGGGATCATCAGCGCTTATTTCACTCTCTCTGTCTGGCTGTGTTTTAGGAAAAGTAGATGAATGTGTAATCGGGGATCATCTGCAAACAAGCCTCAGTTTTCCAAGCAGGAAGAGAGTGGGCTAGGGATTGCAAGGCAGTCAGGAGCAACCTGCTCATCTCACGCGAGACGCAGAGGAGGAAAAGGCTGCCTTCCCTCACTCTCTGCTCCCTTTACTTTCCGGTTCGCGGCCTGGAAGTATCTTCTACGCATGTGCCTGCATGCTTAGTTCTTTGCTAGTACTGAGGCGCTGAGACAGTGACTATATGATGGTATGATGTACGTAGGTAAAACGAAGACGAAGGTTTTTAAAAGATTAATCACAGTCCAATTTTGAAGCGATTAATTTACTCAGCCATGCTGCTCAAAGTTGCATCCTCCTTCCCCATTTGACGGGTACTTTTAAGCATCAGCCAGTCTGTAGGACTCAAGAAGTTTATGGGTAACCACACAGTCAGTTCCTTCTAATTATGTGTGTTCTGTAAACGCAAAGCAGGAAGCAAAAGATTTGACTTTCCCCAGTCACAAGAAGTCAGAGGTTCTAATTTCCTAGTTCTATTTGTGTTCATTAAGTAGCGGAGGAAACTAAAATTTGGACCTTGTTCCTGGTGTCGTGTCTACCTGCCTTCTGGCGCCCGCCAGCATTTCTTTTTCTCTTATACAATGGTGAAACATTATCCTGGGCTTAATGCTTAGCCCTATTTACATATTTGAAAGAAGGTGGAGGAGCATAAAAGATATAAACTACGCATAGACGTTTCCCATAAGTGTGACTAATCGGATGAAGTCACGTGTCAACCCCGTGCTTTGCAAATAGAATTAGTAAGGTAATTTCCCCTGGTTCACTGGCAGAGACTTTGGGGGTGGTTAAGGCTTGTTGCTTCTCTGTTGCATTTTAAGGGCAAACAGCACAAAAATATAGGTGCCAAGAAAAGTAGAAAGTTTTTCTTAGGCAGAGAGAAAGAACTCTTAGCGCATCTTTCAACTGATCAGTGACCGTTTCACGATTGCGAGAGTGCCTCATTTTGCCACAGCAGATGGTGACCATTTGATGTTGGAGTGGACATGGGCAGGTGGAGCAGGAGTGCATGCACGTGTCTATTTATCAGCATCCAATATTAGACTTAGTAGTCATCCTAGTGGCTGCTGCCAGCTCAGAGCTCTCAGCTATGGAAGGAGACTCCACACGGTTAAAAATTCTTTTAGTACTAAATTCTCTGAGCCCATGGTTAGGTTTGTGGTATTTTTCGCTTTTGAAGAATAGACAGAAAAAGGTAGAATTAAAAGAAATTCAGGTTTATATTTCTAGGTAAATGAATGCAACTAGAGACTATACTGAGAGGCAAAATAAATTAGACCCACATGTGTAAACATCATCTTGTCTCCTAGTGTAAGAAACTAAAAGAGTAAATAAAATCTAAAAGGCATAATAGATATTGTGAAATAGAAAGAAACTACTAAAAAAAGGGAAAAAAATTACACACATACAAGATAGCTTAGATAATTGTACTACTAATTTCTATTGGTTTATTGTAAGAAATAGTTAATGCTATTTTTAACCCATTTTACATGCTTATATCTGATAATTTGAACAACTACTTTAAAGATAGCAATATACAACACCAATCATGGTTGATTTCCTATCAATTTGTCTTGAAATTTGATATCAAAGCCACAACGAGATGTCACCTCACCGCAGTTAAAATGACTACCATCAAAAAGATAAAAAAACCTGGGCTGACAAATAGCTCAGCAGATTAAAGCCCCTGCAAGCAGGTGCAGGTGCTGGGGGTTTGAAGCCTGGGCCTGCCGTGCCAGCACCCCCACCTCAGCGCACTGAGACAGCTGTTGAGACTGGGTATAGTGGTGTGTGCCTGTAATCCCAGATCTTGGGAGGCTGTAAACAGGTGGATCACTATGAGTCTAATCTAGTAGTGAGACCCTCAACACTCTGTAGGCCTGTCTCTAAAATAGAGGAAAAAAAAGATAAAAAACTACCACTGGCAAGGATGTAGCAAAAGGAGAACCCTCATATACTACTGGTATAAGCATTAGGCACCACACTATGGAAATTTCACAAAAACCTAAAAAAAGGCTTAGCATCTAGTGCTACAAGCCCTCTGTTGACTCTCCACAGGCAGTGAAATTAGCATGTTGAGCAAACATGTGAGTTTGCATATTTATCACAACCCTATCATATGAAACCTTCAGGCAGTCTCTTGATAGATGGGTCGATAGAAAAGCTGTGGTATATACACACATGAAATATTCAGCCACACAAAAAAAGAAACAGTGTCATTTGCAGCAACATGACAAGAACTTTAGGACCTTGTGTTAAATTAAATAAGTCAGATGTGGAAAGAAAAATACACCCTGTGAGAGCTGAAGTTGCTCTCAGAGAAGCAGAGACTAGAAGGGCTGGGTGGACACCTGAGACCAGGGAGCGCTCTTGGGGACCAGCAGCAGAGAGTGGATGGGCAGTGGGACTCACGCTGCAGTTGTTAGGGGGAGTTACTCTATAACAGAGCAGAATACCATGGTTGACAAAAATTATTGCGTATTTCAAAAGCACTGTTAGAGAAGATCTTTAATGTCTTCAGCGCAAAGAACAAATCTGTTCTGTCTCAGGTGATGTGTGCTAGAACTGCCGATTGTGCATGCACACACACACACACACACACACACACACACACGCTGAAATGCCACGGCGGACCCTATAATATGTACAATTATTATGTGTCAATTGAAAAAATACATTAATATTTAAAAAATGAGTTTATGTCTCTTGGCTCGTTGTCTGGCTTCCTTCCTACTTCTGGCCATGAGACCTCTCTTGCACATGTTCCTACTATGTGATGCTGTCTGATGTCAGGCCCAATCCCGATGCCAGTGTCATGCAGTTTGGATTTTTTAGCCTTTGAAAAACTAAATAATCCCTAGTACCCACACCTGGGTGTTCTGTGGTTACAACAGAAAATGGACTAAGTTGATATACAAATAACTTCCTTGAGTTTTGCTTTCTCTCTCTCTCTCTCTCTCTCTTTTTTTCATTTTTATTTATACTGTCTCAGTTACTCTTCTCATAGCTGGGACAAATACCTGACACCAAAAATGAAGGAGGAAAAGGTTTATTTAGCTCACAGTCAGTGGAGGTTTCAGTCCATACTCAGCTGGCTCCGGGGCAGATGGTACATGGCAGACAGCAACATTTCATGGCAGGGGCAAGGAGCAGAGAGCAAAAAGAGCAGCAGCAGCTCAGGCAGCTAGCTACCTCTCATCCCTCCTTACATTGTAATGCAAATTACCTGCCCCAGGGCAAGTGCAGTATCCACACCCACAGTAATCAATCATAAACACCAGAAGCTGTTCCATGCCTGTAGAAGGCTTTGGGGGACACCTAGACACAAACCATAATGCATACCTAAGAGTAGAACCATAGAGTTGTACAAGAGTCTATGTTTAAATTTTGAGAATCATTTACTTTTTCATTCTTACCTGCAGTTTCCAAGGCTTCCAGTTTCCCCAGATCTTTATCAATACTTATTATTTCCCTTGTCTTATTTGTGTTGCTCTTATAGGTAGTGTGCATAGTGGCAACTCATTGTGGATTTGATTTGCATTTTCCAAAAGACTAAGTTGTTAAGCATCTTTGCATATGTACTCTTGGCAATTTGTATATCTGCTTTGGACAAATGTTTACTCAAATCCTTTGCTTTTTCTAATTATAGATTCTTTTATTTTTGTTTTTGTTGGAGAGGTTGTTGAGTGTTAGTATTTCTTTATACATTCTGGATATTAATTTTTTTAATCATATATATGATTAGAAATGTTTTCTCCTACTTGGTAAATTCTTTTCATTTTCATATTGGTATCTTTTGGTGCACTGAAGTTCTTAATCTTGATGAAATCTAACTTCTGTGTTCTTTTGTTACCTGGACAGTATGAGATTTTTCTTTTAGTTAATAAGAATTCAAATTACATTTTAAAGAGTGAGTCAAGTCGTCATTCAGGGAAGTTGAAGTTAAGCTTCCCGGGGCTTCTGAACCAAATGCCAGGGATTCACATGTGACAGATGTTAAGCCAGGACATAAAGCCTGGCTTCTCCTTTGGTTAGTTTTACAGACAGCAGAGACAAAAAGACAACCTTTGTGTATAAATATGTGTAAGCCCCTTCAGCAATGCAGGAGCAGCATGTGCAGCAGACACGGCTTAGAGTTGAGAAGCAGGCAAATTTGAACTGGAGACCAGCTCTGCCATTTGTAGGGTATGGACTGCTGCCAGACCCTCAGTCTCCCTGGCCACAGTTTTCCTTATGGAATTTATACTTCTTATAGTAAAGAAGAATTAGGTTTGGGGTGACTGGATGGTAATTAAATGTAGTACTTATGAAAGCAATATTGCCAAGAACTAATAAAGCATGTTTAAATGTAAAAAGAATTGTAACAGTAGTAAATACTTACGTTCAAAGAATTATTGTAAGATTTTTGTATCTCAATATGTTGAGTCCTCAATACTTCTATGAGGTGTAGGTTATTATGATTATTATCATCATTTTATAATATTTATTTATTTATTTTTTGCTGTACTAGGGATTGAACTCAGGACCTTGTGCTTACCAGGCAAGCACGTATTCCACTGAGCTATCTCCCTAGACCCCTCATTTTACAGTTTATATGGAAGCTGAAATGTGGAGAAGTTATCATCCAGATCAAAGAACTAGAATTTAAATGCACATAGCCCGATTCCCAAGTTTGTGTTCTCAATCATTCCAGAAAAAAAAGAACTGTGAAGAAATAACAAAATTAAAAGATCAAGGGGAAGATAATTCTATTCCTAAAAGAAAGCTGAAGGGACATATTCATTTATTTATTTTTAATTGACACACAGTGATTATACATATTTATGAGGTACAATGACATTTCTGCACATGTATACAATGTTTCATTATCATGTCAGAGTAATTATCAGAGCTATCATGTCAGGCATTTTAAATAATCTTTCTGACATATGAAAGACATATCCCTGGCAAATATTTCAAGCAATGCTAAAAGGCATCTTGATGCATATATTAAGATATATGGGCAGGAATACTTTTGCTGACATAAATAAATGTATACTTTGCTTTTCTTCTTTTCTGTGCTCCCCCAGAGAGGTGCAGTCTCGTTTGAACCTTTTGCTTTTTGTTCTCACTTATTCTCCTTTATTGATGCTTTCTATGCAAAAGTAATGACAGAGACAGACAAAGTGAGGGCAAACTGTCTCCTTTGGCTTTATCTCTAATGCCATGCCCCTGAGCTCCTAGTACCAACACCTGCTATGTACTTTCCATGGTTTTCCCTTACTCATTCAAACAAATGCAAATGCACATCTACCTATAGATGGATTCTTTCTTAGGTTTATTTTTACTCAAATATAATTAAAGTAAATGCATTAGTCTATCATTTGTTTTTATTTCATCTACCATGACAGTATATCAGGAGCCTTCCTAACAACTCAAGAGATACAACTCTTATTTTTCTTTTCTCATCTGTCTCACTTTCCCACCTTCGTGTGTGTGTGTGTGTGTGTGTGTGTGTGTGTGGTTGCACAATTCTTATTTATAGTTTGTCTTTGCTGCTTTCTCTGCCTTGTTAACAGTTACTGATGTTCCAGAATGTTCTTAGCTCCAAATCCTATCAGTCAAGTTAAAGGGGCCTTAGCTAATGGCATGTGCTTGTGAGAATCCATTGAACTACAACTTTGTTTCTTGAAACAACAGCAAATGGGATGTTGCAGTCTAGCAGCATTTGCCTACTCCCACGATTAGAGCCACCTTTCATTTTCTGGACTTTTAAACCCACAGTCTATGAGGGAAAAGGTTGCAGATTAAGGACAGCCAGTTATAAAAGCTTTTCTTTCCTGTGTGTTCTGTATCAATCAAACAGAAACAAGGATCAGATGGAAATACCATCTTCATATACTCAGACTGAGGGATGATCTTAGAAATAAAGCCACCATGAGCCCAGATCAGTTGAACTCCAACCCCAGGCCCATGGGCACATACTACTGGGGCTATGGTTACATCCACCTTTGGCAGGATATGGAGTTGCTGAAAAGACAGCTAGAAGACAGTGCATCAAGCACAATGCTTCAGAGGCAGGGGTTGGAGCAGCTGTCCCTCTTCCGTGTGACACTCACACAAGCCAGATTTCCCTATTTGAGGAAGAGCAAGAGAGGGGGAAATGGACTGAGGTATCCTTTCAACATCTGGAAAGCAAAGAATTTCTGACTTTTGGTCTGAAGCAGGAAGATAGCTATGAGAGTAGACTCCAAAATAAAGAGTGAGTCATGCCACAGTGGTGACATTTGTACCTTAATCTGTCCATCTGGTCTTTAACAAATATACTGTCATTGGCCTGGTGAGCAGATACTATGTACCCACCTTAGAATGATGTGTGTCTTGAGAACACCTCTTCTGGCCCTGGTGGTAGCTGCACTTCTCAGAGCAAGTTTCTCACCAAGGAAACTCAGAAGTTCTGATGATGGGTGCACACCCAAATCCCACAAGGACGAGGACAGAGAGATGTGTTTCCAGAGACAGCATTCACCCATGGCTCCATTTGCTCCTCTGTCACACAAGGCAATTGAGTAAATTAAGTCCCAAAAGACCCCGTTAAGCGACCTTCTGTTATTCTGCCTTTCCTGGGGATGCTTAGGACCACCATTTCCATTGATAAACTAGTGGAACTATGTATTCTGGCTGAATCACAGTGGTCCAGAGCACCCGAGTCCTTATGGTCACCATTAGAGCAAGTAGCTAAGGTGGAGACATACCAATTTCCACAGCAATGACGCTGTGTTCTAAAAGTCATTTCTCTTGGAGTATGAATTGGTATAGCCTCCTGGAAATGTTTATCAAACCAAAAAATATAACTTTTGGGGCCGGCGAGATGGTTCAGCGGTCTAAAGCGCCTGCTTAGGAAAGCTCAGGCAACTGCAGGGACTGTGGTTCGATCCCCGGCACCACATGCTGTGCCAGCCCCACCACCAGGGCAGGCTGAGCCAGCCATAAAATAAGTAAATAAAGAAACAAACAAACAAGCAAACAAATAAATAAAATAAAAAATAAAAAATATAACTTTATCCTTTCTGCCTTGGCTGGAATTTTTTTTTTTCTGGTACCAGGGATTAAACTCAGGATCTTGTACTTGCCAGGCAAGTGCTTATTCTGCTGAGCTATTTCCTTGGCTCTGGCTAGAATGTTTCTGCCCAACATTCAAGTTGGAACCTAAGACTCAGTGGGGTGGTGCTATGAGGTGGGCTGATTAGACATGAAAGCTCATGAATGTGATTAACGCTTTTATAAAAGAAGCTTCTGAGGGACACCAAGTCCTCCCATGTCTTTTGCCATACAAGGATATAGCAAGAAGTTGCCACCCTGGAAGCACTTGTCCCTCACCTGACCCTGCATCTGCCCACACATTGATCCCAGTCTCTAAAACTGTGGGGAATACATTTTTATTGTTCATGGCCTAGCCAGTATCTTAGTCTACTTTATGTTGCTGTGTACTTTTATTTTGCAGAGTTCTGAAGGCTAGGAAACCCCAGAGGAACAAATGGCAGATTTGGTGCCTGTTAGAAGCCTGGTTACAGCTTCTGAGCCAGTGACATCCCCCACAAGGGAGAAACACTGCTGCTTCTGCTTTGAAAGAGAGCAGAGGGGGGTTGTGAGGGGGAGGGAGCGCAAAAGCCCTTTATTAAGCATTAAGCCCACTCACCCTTTGGGGCCTAATCACTTCGATGTCCCACCTCCTGATACAGTTACATTGACAATTACTTTCAACTTTAATTTAGGAGGAGACAAATAATAAGAATAACTGGTCATAGGTATTTTATTATAGTAGCACAAATAGACTTCCACTCTTTTGATCCAGCAATTGCATATCAGGAAATTCACTATAGAAACAAAGCAGACACTTGTCCAAAGTTGCCTGTAAAAAATACTTGTGGCAACTTTCATTGAAATAGAAAAGAAAAGAAAGAAAAACAAGAAGATGAAAGAAAAAAGTAAAAATAATTTGTATCTCTTACTATAAGATAGGGTGAGAAAATATGGATTGTACATAGAAAGAAGTAACCATGCAACTGCTAATAAATATAACACAGAGAATCATAAGTGCTAGCTCAGCAAGTTAGCCAGGCGAGAGTACCGACTGAAAGCAGCAAGGTGCCTATGTATGTTTGGTATGATTACATTTTTTGCTGCATATATGAGAAAATAGACATTTTTAAACAACATCTACATTGGGGGACTGGATTGTCTGCATTGAGGTACAAAGTGCTGGAAAACTAAGGACTCATTTTATAATTAGATATTTTAGTACTCCTTTTTCCTTTTTATGCACTAAATTCTTGCTTCACTTTGTTTTCTGTTTCCGGGGATTGAACTCTGAGCCTTCACACTGAGCTACATCGCTTGTCCTTTTTAGGGCTTGGTCTGAGACAAGGTCCTCCTAGGTTGCTGGGTTGCCCAGAATGGGCTCCAGTTTGTGATCGTTCGGCCTCAGCCTCCCACATGTGCCGCCATGCCCAGCCAGCATGGATGATTTTCGCAGCACATACACATGGAAAGTGTTGTCAACCCTCTGAACCTTCCTGTGAGGGAAGCGTTAGCTGTGCTACTTTGCTTTCTCCTCACAGATCAGGGCTCTGCTACGTCAGTGGGAGTGGAATGTATGGAATCCACAGAGATCAGGTGACAATGAGGGGTTAAGGTTAGAGGGATTGGTGATCTAGAAGCGAAGCAATGCCTGGAGAGTCTGCACCTACACACAGGGCTTCTCCTTATCCACCGCCTCCCTTTGCACAGGTGCTATTTCCTATAGGCAGCTGTGGCCTGGAAATACTGAATGGTCAATTCCAGAAACAAACAGTTCCTCAAGTTTAAACTTTTAATATGGTACAAGTATATTGTAATTTATCAATTTCATCATTAGTTATTACTGTTAACACTTTTCTGTGCTTAATTTATAAATCTAACTTTATCATAAATATGCGTGTGTCTTAGTCACATTTCTTTCCCTGGGATAATACCTGACACATGCAACTTAAAGGAGGCAAGGCTTATGGGGCTCATGATTTTAAAGGGCTCAGGGCTTGGATGGCTGGTTCCAGGGTAAATATGGAACGGTGGAAGCAACTGAGCAGAGGCCAGTTGCTTGCCCCATGGTAGCCAGGAAGCAGAGAGAAAAGGGGAAGGGAGAAGCCAGTAACAAGAATACACACTTCCAGTTCAGCCTCCAGCGACCCTCCTCCAATCAGTTCTACCTCCTAACAGCACAGTTAGCTAGGAACACATCAGTGGGTTCACTCCCATGACCCAATCATCTCCCCAAAGTCCCCCCTCTGACCACATGGGACTTTGTTGGGACATTTCAGGTCTAGATCATAGACATATACATAGAAAAAAGCACAGTGCATACAGAACTTAAAGCCTTTGTGGTTTTGAGCATTTACTGGGAATAAGAAGAGATGAGTATTCATATGCTGAATGAGAGGAAAGTGGAAATGGCATGCAACCCACATAGTGCCTGATTTGAAAATACCTCCTGATAGGATTTTGAGCACCACTAGCCTGCCACAAAGAGCCTTTTTCATGACACCCACAAAGATTTATGTGACTGTTTGGGGGTGCAATACTAGGAATTGAACCCAAGGCCTTCCCAATGAGTATAGCTTCAACCCCATATATTATTATTATTATTTTTTAATTTGGAGACAGGATCTTCCTAAGTCACTAGATTTCCCAGGCTGGGTTTGAACTTGAGATTCCCCTGCTTCAGCCTACCAGAGTGTTAAGATTGCAAACAGGCATGACCATGGCTAGCCCCTATTTGTTTTTATGATTTACTTCTTTGATGGTTGTATATATGTCAGATTATGCACTGTGGCTTACAATGAAATTGAGGCAACTTCCTTTTTTTAAAAAGCTTGAGAGGTTCTATGAACTCTTATTTATGTGGTTACACTCGATATTAGTTTATCCTCATGAAGCTAAAGAAAACTGAGATGGTACTATTCAGTCCCACAGTGTGCTGGATCTTTCCACGTTCCTGACTGAAGGATTCCAGGCTCCTCTCAAGGTCAGTCTCTTCCCTTGTGCAGACCATCTGAACACTTGCCAGATAGTCCTTTTTGGAAGCCTCTGCTTCCATCACTCTCCATTGGCCTCTTGGCGGTGAACTTTTGGGATTCTCTTGCTACTTTGACTGGAATTCATGTATGCTGTTCTTCAGAGTGGCTCCCTCCAGGAACCTGCAGCTTTCAACAACAGAGAGAATCAAGGAGCCTTCCTTCTGGGCCCACTAAATTCCCTCTTTGAGCAGGCAGCTGCTGTGAAGATTCTCTGGCCATCTCGGTTCTCTAGACCAAAAGTGGATTCTAGTGACTTCCTTATCCAAGAAGATAACAGACCTCTCCATGACTTCTGGGAACAACAACACCCAGGAGCCACTGCAATGGGTTGACCTTTGTCCTCTCTAGGAGCAATTTGTGTGTGTGTATGTGTGTGTGTGTGTGTGTGTATTTTTAGAGAACGGTCTACAGGGTGTCCAGGGTCTCACTACTAGATTGGACTCATAGTGATCCACCTCTTTACAGCCTCCAAGAGCTGGGATTATAGGCGTACACCACCAAGCTGTCTCAATTGCCATCTCAGCACAGCACAGGGGTGGGGCCAGCACAGTAGGCCCAGGGATGGAACCCTGGCCCCTGTACCTGCCTGTAGGCACTTTAATCTGCTAAACTATTTGGCCAGCCCTCTAGGAGCAATTTTTCAGGTAAAATTATTCTAGGAATCTTATGTCTGGACTTCAGGGACTTATTAACAGAGATTACATCACACATTGTATTCTCTTATCTGCTGGTGGTTTTTGGCCAATACTTTGAAGAGTTGTGTGTGAGAGATATCTAATAGGCCACACAACCCCATTCATTGCATAGTTTGCTTCTGCAGCTAACTACAGGCTCTGTATTTGTCATGTGGATAAGACCTGGCTACCAAGGTCAAAGGGCAATGACTTGCAAGCCACTATTATTGAGCTACACAGAGGACTCAGATATCCTTATTCTAAACTGCCATTTCCCAAATGACTGATCTGAGTTCCTGAGAAAAGATAAGACTTGTCCAAGACCACATAGTTCATTAATAGCCTAAGTTTAGGATTGTTTTCAGAAACTTTTAAGTCAATAAATTGTTAAGATAAACCAAGAAGCTTCTGGAAATTTTTTTCCTTCTCATTGTTTCTTATTCAACTAACCTTTACAAGTCCTTCCGTAGGACTCCAAGGACCTCCGTTGGGGCTGTCATGGCTCTGGCTGCCTCAGAGACAGCTGGGCCTAGCTGTGTCTTGGGGTTCTTCATTCCTCACTATTAGTTGCAGCTGGGTTCCTCAGGTGGTAAAATAGAAATAAACTAAGTTGATTGTCAGTTTTCATGAATTCTTCATTTTTAAACGTAATTGCTTTATAATAGCCGTTTGTATTTAATTTGCTATGATAGCTGTAACAATGTAGCTGACTTAAACAACAGAAATGGGCTGCCTCAGTAACAGAGGCTTGGAGTCCCAGGAGGGTGGCTGTGTCTGGGGCCTGGAGGCTGGAACAGCAGCCTTTCCTCAGCTCTGGTGTTTGCTAATGATTCAGGACATGCTTTTTCTTACATGAGTAGCATTCTTATCTCGACTTTCATCTCCACACAGACTTCTCCCAGAGATGTGTCTGCGGGGATCTTCTTCTGATAAGGGCAACACTCAGGGGACTAAGACCCACTCTTATGACCTCATTTTAACTGCATTACTTTTGTAATGATTCTTTCACCAAATAAGGTCACAGTCTGAGGTATTAAGGGCTGGGATTGCAACACATGAATTTCTAGAGGGGGAAAAATTCTACCAATAAGAGCACTGAATAATTTAGATAAACAGGAGTTAACTCTGTTTCATTACCATTCAATGTCCCAACGTCTAATGGAAGTCATATCACATACTGAGCCTTCCAATACTTGTTGATTAATACACACACTTGGTTATCCTTGTCTGGGGGTACTGGACATACTTGGATTCGCTTTTCATGAGGTGTTAGTTTCTTTGAAAGATGATTATCCCTGGCATTGGGGGTTTGGGGGTAGTATGGTGAGTAGTCCTCAGTCCTCAGGGCAGCCGATTCATCATCAGCATCTCTTTACAAAACACTTTAAATAGTGCTCCATGCATGTAGCAAAACTGAAGAAGAGAGACTTTGGCTTGCCCCATCCAGAGCCGGGTGAAGGGTATGCTGTGGGATGAACTGACCTGACATCAGTGATACTGGGAAGAGAACAGGTACCTGAATAAGCTTTGGCAGCCCTCTGTTCCTGCCTTGGAAATCTTGTTCTATCTTTGACTTCTAATGATGCCAGGCTGGAGTGACACGGGAGCATCTGCACGCTTCTGGCCACAAGAATGCTGCCTGTGAAGACAGGAAAGTTCTCACAAATTTCTCTGTGACTGGGGCAAAGCAGGATCGTAGAGCTCTGTGTCCCATCTGGAGGACCCATAACTCGTTACACATCTTAAGCCTGGACTGAGAGGCCCAGGTGGTAAATCCTATGTCAGTCCTTTATAATTCCCCTTAGAATTGCTCATGCACACAAACAACAGATGGGAAAGATTAATGAGACACATTACAGTCAAAAAGAATCCACTGGTCTGAAATGCGGATGTTGTGCTCTCCTTTGGCAGCGTGTGTGCTTGTAGAGTGCTTCAAGGCTGCCGAGGCACTTGTGACAGGAGGACCCAAGCCAGGATGCAAACCCACCACAGACACCTGTACCCCGGGAGCCTCCTGATCATGTTCCTTGAGCTGTTTCAAAAACAGATGACTGTTCCAAAGCCAAGAAGCCCATGACACAGAATGGAGACACTTGTTTATTTTTGTATATTTTGTTCTGCTCTGTTTTGAAGTGGGTGAGATGCCTGGTAGCGCGTGCCCACACAACCATCTGGGTGAAAACCAGGGAACAGATTTCAGGCCCCTTGGCTCTTCTGTTTGATTGGAAATTAGCTTCCTCCTTGGACTCTGCTTTGCAATGTTTAATGGAATAGAAATGATGAGGAGTTTGTTGTTGACTGCTCACATTAGAGAGAAGCAGCACGTAGAGTCACAAATGAGCTCTTTGCCCATTTATTGGTTCACTGCAGTGAATTTAAATAGATCACTTCAACTTACACTTGGATACAGCATTCAGAGGTTTATATCAAGACCAGGACTTCATTGAATCTGAAAACCATTAAGACAGCAGAGGTGCGATGCAGGGATTGCAACCTCTGGGCCACAGACCAACGCAGTGAGCAGAGAAAGCTTCATTTGTATTTATAGCCACTCCCATGGCTCCTATTAATGCCTGAGCTCAGCATGCTATCAGATCAGCTGCAGCATTAGATTATCATAGGAGCATAAGTCCTGCTGTGAACTGTGCACACTGCAGATCTAGGTTGCATATTTCTATGAGAATCTAACCCAAAGCCATCCCACATCCCCACCCTGGCCACCCATGGAAAAATAATCTTTTTCCAAGTTGGTTCGTGGTGTCAAAATGTTCAGGGACTGCTGAGCTATGGGGCTGTTTTACTGTCAGTCCCTAGAAATCAGCCAAAGTCAGCCGATCAGGGGGCTATGCTTGATTCAAGACTCACAAGGCAGCTGGGAGGGCTGGTCCTCTGAGATGGGCCTGTGCATTCTCAGGTGTCTGTCTGCCTCAGTGCACGGGGAAATCACTCTTTTCATAATGAAAATGTATCACCAGAGCTGCTCTGCAATGCCAATGAGGCTGAGAACTACACAGCATTGACCTTGCACCCTTTGTGGCATACAAAGTGACCTCTGGCTGGCTGTCACTTTCAAGGATGAAGTTCCATGAGCTGCTGCCATGCTCCCTGCCTGGGAAAGCTCAGAGAGACTTGGCTTCAGGCTAAGTACCCCATCAGTACTAGTTTTGGACCTAGTTAGTAGCTACCGACAGGTCCCCATCAGTGGTCACTGGTTGAACACCTGTTTATCTAGGGCCCGAGTGTGTATTCAGCACTCCAAATGGGATCCAGCTAATACAGTGTGGAGTGAGTGCCTCATTCCCACCATGTGATGCCACAGGTCTAGCAACACTGTACCTTTAAAGGATGAAGATCATAAACATTCTCCTTATAAAATGGTGTAAACATACAGAAAAGGTCTAAGAACAACATAAAGAGCACTCACTGTATCCACTCCCCGACTCTGTTTGAAGCCTTTCCATTCTTTACCATAAAATCTTACTGGTGCACCTGGTATGTCCTGGTTTCTCTCCTGAGTTTTATCTCCAAAGGTGGCTATTATCCTAAATTTGGTATGTTTCAATCTTATGCATATTCTTTTATAGATTTTACTACATATGTACATATCTGTAGAAAGTAACATTAACTTTTTTTTCCTCAACTTTAAATTCTTGTTCACTTGCTTGTTTCCCAAGACTTGCACATCAGAAGCATGCATTCCACCACCACTTTTCTATAACTGGCTTTCTTATCTAAACTTTTGTTTTTGGAGCATTTTCCATGTTGGTTCATTTTTAACCCTATTCCTAGGTAGCATTCCATTGCATTCAGGTTTCATGCTTTGTTTCTAGTTGGTTGCTATGCATCCTATTTCCTTTTGTGTCTTGCTGTTCACAAAGTCCTGTAATAAAATCCTAATACCTATCTCTCAGTGCAGAAATAGCATTTTTCTCCCCTAGCTTGCACACCTAGAAGCAGAATTGTTGGTTCTACAACTGCTGCCAAATGCCTACACCTTCTTGCGTGCACATGAGGTCCCACTTCTCCATCCTTCTCCAGCCTGAGGGGAGCTATCTTTCTTTCCTCTGTAGGACCAGAGCAGGGGAGTGCATTTTCCACAAGATTCCTGGCTATTTTTCTCTGTTATGTTTTGCTTCTGTCTCTACTTTTCTTCCTTTTCTATGGATATGTTTGTCTTTCCTTAAATTATTTGTAGGAATCCTTCATAAATTTTGAACATAATCCTTTGTTAGTTTTAAATGTTGCTAATATTTTGCCAGACTATATTTTGTCCTCTAACTTTATGTGACCCCTGTCAAAAGCTAGTATTTTAAAATTACGTTAGAATTTGTTCTCTTTTATCCTCCTCTTTTTTTTGGTACTGAGGATTAAACCTAGGGAAGGATGTACTGAGCTATATCCTTGGCTCCTCAAAAAATTATTTTAAAATTAATATTACTGGTACATTTTTTATATATGATAGCATTCATCATGGGGAATTTGTATCTGTACATAATAATATCTTGATTCATTTTTTTTCTATTCCTCTCCTTTCCTTCAGCCCCTCTTCCATTGCTTATAATAAAAGCTTTTATTTTCCTTTTTTTTTCATTCTAACAGAAATTGTTTGGGATAAGATCTCATCAAGTTGGACAAGCTGGCTTAGGAAGTATAGTCCTCGTGTCTCAGTCTCCCAAGTAGCTGGGATTACAGCACTCTCCTTTTCTTTTTCTTTAAAAGGAATCATTTATACTCTTTATAATTATGGTATTCTGCATTTTGTATATTAAGTTTTATGGGTCCTTTAATCTTAAATTGTGTTATTAAGTTAACCTGAAATTAATTTTTAGGTGTAGTGTGGTATAAATATTTGGTGTTATGGAATTTCCCACAAATGTCACCCATTGTTCCAGAATTATTATTATTTGTGTGTGTGCATAAAGTCAACTTCCCTCTAGTGATCCAATTCCACCTCTAGGAGAGGTGAGGAGCTGGTGTTAGTGGAGCCAGGTGAGACTGGGAGCTGAAGCAGTGAGACCTCCATGCAAGAATGAGTCTAGTCCGACGCAGTCCCGAGTAGAAATGTGTCAAAATAGGAAGCATTGCACCAATACATATCTTGATGTCTCTCTTCTCTTGGCTGACATTCTTTCTCTATTATTTTCCACTGGTCAAGCTCCCAAGGAAGCCAGAGGGCCAGGGGATTAAATGAAATTGGTGTCCTATGGAGAGTGCCCTCCTGGTCTCCCACTGCCCTGCTCATATTTAAAGTGGTGTATTCCAAGACAGAAACATTGGAGCAGGCTGGGTAAATTTTGTCCTCGCTGCACATGGCCCAGGTAGGCTGCTTATCAGAGAAAACCTGGATGTCATTCATTTCTTTAGGTCTTTCCTCTGGGGTGTTCAGATTTGCTGGAGAGAAGACTGAGGATCTCCTATCTTAGCCAAATTACATACAACACATAATGCTCCTCTTTGGAGCAAGACACCCATCTCCTCAGCTATGTCCTGTGGCCCCCAGTGCAGAAAACTCATGCCATTGTTATGGTGCAGAGAGTTCTTAGATGCAGGAAAGAGACAAGAAGGCCTCTAAGAACTGTTTTCTAAGTAGTGTTCACCAAATTCTTCAACCAGGGTCTTCTTCCCTCTAATCCAGAAGAGCGTAACACTGGCTCCATGAAGCTGTGGCTACACAGCTGGATGTGTTTAGCACTCTTCCACCTGCTGGCTAAAGTGGCTTGTCTGATGCACCAGGCTACATCATCTCCATGCAGCTGCCCTCCTGCCTCTGTCCTCCTGTGCACGTGCTCCTCCTGCCTGTGAGGGAATCCCTTGGCCAAGTTTTAGTGTGGCCTCAGGAGCAAGAGAAGTGAGGTGCCTGTGTTTAATTAAACTGCCTCACCCCCAATTCTTTCTGCTGTCTTATATAAACCTTCCAGCTTTGAGATTTTCAATCTTTCTTGTTTTTTAATAGATGGATTCAAATTTGTCAACTTCTTAAAAATATTATTTGTGTGTTTTGATATTTAGTATTTCTACTGTTGGTGCATTTCAAATATTTCCTCACCTTCTAGCAGTGATTTCTACCCAAGTAAGTGAATCATTCAGGAATAGATTTTTAATTTCTCAAAACATATTGTGAAACAATCTCTATTGCTGATTTCTGATCAATATATGGTCAGAGACATGGACTAACTGGCTTGGATTTTTTAAATGTATGGAAATTTCTTCTGCCTCCTTTGATTGTAATCAGTTTTTTCCTCTGTGAGTTCTATATCTATTTGGACAGAATGCAGAGTGTCGATTTGATGATGATGATGATGATGATGATGATATATACATATATATATGTATATATATACATATATATTCAGACTTGCTAATATTATTCCAATATTGTTACAGAGAATCATGGGAATCATTGGGGAAATAAATAAATACCTTCTATATACTGATTTTTTTTATGGTGACATTATATGCATCATTATAACCCTTGCTTTTTCATTTCTTAAGGATTTATCCTTGATTACACAAAAAGAACTTCCTCATTTTTTAGGTGACTGTGTATTAGTTTACTTTATGAATGTGTCCTTTCTTTTTGACCTATCTCCCATCAGTGGACTTTTAGGTAGTTTCCAATCTTTCGCTTCTGCAAATAAGGCTGCAATGAATAATCTTACACAAACATTATTCAAACATGTTAGAGTCTCTCTACAGAAATTTCTAGAAGTGGGGTTG
>PVKN010011876.1:0-21254 GCA_004027915.1 Capromys pilorides
TTAAATTTTATTTATTTATTTGTTTGCTTGTTGTGTTTGTTTGTTTCTTTATTTATTCATTTTGTGGCTGGCTCAGCCTGCCCTGGTGGTGGCGCTGGCGCAGCATGTGGTGCCGGGGATCGAACTGCAGTCCCCGCAGTTGCCTGAGCCCTCCTAAGCAGGCGCTTTAGACCACTGAACCATCTCGCCGGCCCCTCTCTTATCAGTTTAATACATACAAATTTTGACTTTGTATCTGCACAAAGTCAATCAGTAATCATAAAAATGACTGAAAAATGGATACCCACACTAAGATACACTTTGGGGAGAAACTGGTACAAACTTTGCAAGATATCCATGACATATAATTAAATGAAGAAATAATATTAGCACAGTAGTCGTTAGCTTTTCCTCTTGTGGTAGGCACTGTATCATATTACCTCATTTAAACTCTTTGCGGTAAGCAGTAAGATTTTCTCTATTTTACAAATAAGTAAACTAAGGCATGACAATAACTCGTTTAGAGTGACACAGAAATTGTGTCAGATTTTGTCCTGAGTATTGCTTATTTCATTTCAAAGTTTATTATACTTTTTTTTTTTTTTCCCCCAGTACTGGGGATTGAACTTAGGACCTGTGCTTGCCAGTCACTTATGCCACAAAGCTATCTCCCTGGCTGGTATTTCTTTCTTTCTTTCTTGCCAGCTTAGCCTGCTCTTGGGGTGGGGCTGGTGCAGCATGTGGTGCCGGGGATTGAACTGCGATCGCTGCAGCTGCCGAAGCTTGCCTAAGTAGGTGCTTTAGATCACTGAACCATCTGCCAATTCCTCTTTTTCCATTTTCATTCTTTCAATTACTAAGACCCAGCCCTATTTTCTAAAATTAAGCTTCATAATGCATGCGTAATTTGATTCCATATATATGCCTCTATAGTTACATAATTTCAAAATTTACAGTATACAATATAATCAATAAATGCATAGGAGAGTCTGGAAGCAGGCATTAGGAACTTCCTCCAGTGGTATATACTGCTGCATAGGGGGTAGGAAGGAAAGATGAAAGGCGAAACTTTTACTATTTTTTTTTTTTTTTAAATTTTATTTATTTATTTATTTGTTTGCTCGTTGTGTTTGTTTGCTTCTTTATTTATTCATTTTGTGGCTGCCTCAGCCTGCCCTGGTGGTGGTGCTGGCGCAGCATGTGGTGCCGGGGATCGAACTGCAGTCCCCGCAGTTGCCTGAGCCCTCCTAAGCAGGCGCTTCAGACCACTGAACCATCTCGCCGGCCCCAACTTTTACTATTTTTACTTTATAAAGTATACTTTTTTTTGAGACATGGTCTCACTATGCAGGCTGGTCTTTAACTCATTTTGTGGCATAGGCTAGCCTTGAATTCACAGTGATCCTTTTGAATGCTGGGATTATAGGCCTGTTCCCCTACACCTGGCAACATATCATTTTAATTGTTCAGTTATACCTTTTTGAATGCAAAATGTTGGGCTGGAGATGTAACTCAGTGGCACAGTGCCTGTCTGGCTGGTGTGAGGACTTGAGTTTTATTCGCATTATCAAAAAAACAAGAACAACAACAAAAAGCAAAATGTTGTTTGAGAAGGATGAATCGGTTAATGAATATTATCAAAGAAGTCTAGTCAAGTGTGTGATCCCTGCCTCGGCCTCAGAGTGCTGGGATCACAGAGTGTACTACCACACCCAGGAGGGTGAAGCAAGAGGACAGCTGCATGTTTGAGACCACCCTAAGGTACAAAGTGAGCCCAAGTGAGACTCTCTCTCAAAAAGACAAAACAAAAAAGGTCTAGAACTGAGACACTTAACCATAACCAGCCTTTCTTTTTCTTTTCCCTTTTTCCTTTCCTTTTCCTTCCTTCCTTTTCTCTTCCTCTCTCGCTCTCACTTTCATTCTCTCCTGCTCACTTGCTTGCTTGTTTTTAGAGATAGTGTCTTACTATGTAGAGATACTACATGGCCTCAAAGTCAGAGATTTTCCTGCCTCAGCCTCCAAGTTCTGGGATCACAGGCATGCACTACCACATCCAGCTACTGTTTCAGTTTCTAACCTCTGCCTCCTACATCAGGTAAGCTGCAGACCATGATGTCTCTCAGCAGCTAAGCGCCAGCCCCAGGTGCCCTCCAGTCCATACTTGCATCAAACACATGCAGCTTCTCATCCTGCACGGGCTGAGCACCTCTCTCCCCACCTCCGAAGACGTATAGCTGGTTTCCAATGGCTGCTGCTGATGTGTGGAATGTTCTTGGGGATGGCGGCAGGCTGGTCACCTCTGGTGTGGTCCACGTCTTGGTTTCTGTTCCAGAGAGAAGGCAGGTAACTAAAATACCTACGCTTGGGGCCTGCTGGCTTTGAGGGTTTTTTCCTTCTCTGCAGTGCTGGGGATTGAACCCAGGGATTGTGCATGCCAGGCAAGCAATCCAGTACTGAGCTCCACCCCAGCTTCTGACCCGGATGCTTGGTGGGACTTGGCAGAGCCACTTTCCTACCTGGAAACTCCGTGACAGACAATACAGTTGTTGGTAGGGAGCTCCTACTCAACAGAAAGGATGAATTAGCATGATTCGTAGCATCTGCCCAGACCAAAATCCTCAATATTAAAGAGCTGTAAGCACAACTAAGAAGTTAATATCCTCCCTGAACCCTCTTCCTTTTGCTGACTACCCTGCCGTGTGGTCCTTTAGGGGAGCCCAACATCTGCTAAAATTCATTCCTACTAGATGCCCAAACCATCAAATTTCCCAGCAAAGGTGGCCACCGAAACAGGCAATTACAATTCCATTAGCAATAATAGGATCACTACGAGTCCGAGCTGCACAGTGAGACCCTGCACCAAGTGTATAAAGCAGTAATAATGGTCCCTATCACATACTAAATGGTAAATATTGACAATACAGAGAAGGGAGTGGAAGCAGAGGGTCTCCTCTTTAAGGCAGCAAGGCTAGGAACTGGCTGGGATGGGATATGAACTGCCTCTATAATGCCTCATATTTTCTATTCTTCTAACTTGAGGATGAAATGAGAATGCCACAAAAACAGATGCATTCAATATTTAAAATGATTCAATATGTGTGGAGCTCAAACAAGAACCTGTGGGTTCAACAAATCTCAGCCTTTATCCAAAGCAAAATATAATTATCTCTCCAGCTTTTGGGTCTTAGGGAGCGTTAGAAGGCACACACATCGAACAGCAATAAAGCACAAATAATCACAAAGGAGTTCTAAGCCATCACCAGGACTTGCTTTGATAACAAAAACAAGTCACTTATACTTGTCAATTTATTTCTTTTAAAAAAATTTTTATTTATTTAGTTAGTCCACGGTCTCACTATGCAGCTCAGACTCATAGTGATCTTCCTGTTTCAGTCTCCCTAGCCCTGGGATTACAGGCCTGCACCACCACACACAGTTCTGGGGCCTGCACGGCATGTGGGACCAGGGAGGCCTGTCTGCAGGGCCTGTGGATCGAACTCAGATCCTTGTGCTTGCCAGGTAGGTGCTTAGACTGCTCAGCTATCTCCCCAGCCTCCATACTTGTCAATATCTTAGCATGGTGTCAAATTGCACTTCCCAGGAGAAAAAAGACACAGTTGGAAATCTCAGTCCTTTGACAGAAGTCTTGTGTTTTACTGAAATGGGTATGATCAGAGAATCAAAGGCGAGGTGGCGTAGGCCTTAACCCCAACTACTCAGAAGCTCAAGGGCAGCCTGGGCACCTTAGCGCAAACTGATCCCAATTGAGAAAAAGCAAACAAGGTAGGATTCTAGATTGGTTTTCTGTTTTTCAGATCATACCAACATGAAGCACAGCTAACAACTATTTGGTGTTAACTATGTGTCAGGTCCTAAATTAATCTGAATCCTTGCCCAACTAACAAATGATGAACTACTACTATTGCAATGTAGTAGAAGAGGAAAAAATAAAGGGGAAGCAGAGAAGTTAACCCACTTGCTCAAGGTCATAGTTATTATACAGCAAAGATGGCCCCTCAGTGACCAGTCTCTTTCTCCCTTCCTCTTTCCATTCCTCCCTTCCTCCTTTCATTTTTTTTAAAAATTTATTTATTTATTTATTTTTGTATTATGGCTGGCTCAGGCTGCCCTGGGGCTGGGGCTGGGGCTGGGGCTGGCACAGCAAGTGGTGCCGGGGATGGAACCGCGGTCCTTCCAGTTTCTAAGTTTTCCTAAACAGGTGCTTTCGACCACTGAACCGTCTCGCCAGCCCCCTCCTTTCATTTTTAATTTCTGTTGTGTTGCTGAGGATTGAGACCAGGGACTCAAGAATGCGAGGCAGGGGCTGCACCCTGAGCCGTCCCTGCAGCCTCAGCGGTGCTCTGGCCGGCGCAGTGGTCTCTACCACCACTGTGCCAAGTGAACTGGCTTCCGTGTGGACTGAACTGTATGGTGTGCAGTTCTGGTTTCAGACTACGCTCTGAACCCTGGGAATTCAACGAATAGCAAACACTGGTCTTCAGAGCACTGATACTTCAGAGAGGGAGAGCAAGAACAACAACAAAAGAACCAAAAGGAATGAATAGACAAGAAGATACAGCTTAAATGCCGTGACAAGCCTACGTCTGGACGTACGCATCTGTAGTCTCAGTACTTGGAACACTGAGGCAAAATCAAGGCCAGCCTGGTCTGCAAAAGTGAGCTCAGGGCAGCCTGAAATGTATATTGAGACTCTGTCTCAAAAGAACAAAAAATTAAAAAAAAAAAAAAAAAGCAAAAGTAAAAGAAAATTGAGCTGGTCATGGTGGCGCACTCCTGTAATCCCAGCACTTGTGAGGCTGAGGCAGGAGGATCGGTGTGAGTTTGAGACCAGCCTCGGCTACAGAAGTGAGCTCAAGGCCAGCCTGAACTGCATTGCGAGATCCTGTCTCAAAATGACTAAATAAATAAAAGAAAATTGAGTCTCAAATGGTACAGTGGCAGATGCCTGTAATCTCAACTACTCCTCCAGAGACTGAGGCAGGAGGAGGATCACAAATTGAAGGGCAGTTAGAAATAACTAAGGGCCAACCAGATAGAGGATTAAAGAGTCTGCTTAAGCAAATGCAGGGACCAGGGTTCGATCCTGGGTATGTCATGCCAGCCCTGTCCCCAGGGCATACTGAGATGGTGATTGAGACTGGGCATGGTGGTGCAAGCCCGTAATCCCAGCTCTTGGGAGGCTAAACACAGGAAGATCACTAAAGGCCCAATCTCTATAGTGAGGCCCTGTAAGACTCTGTACTAAATACTAAAAACTAAATAAATAAATAAATATGTACATACATACATACATACATAAAATAGTGTGGGGCAGGGTGGCATACATCTGTAATTCTACCACTTAGGAGGCTAAGGCAGGAGGATTGCCATATGTTGAAGGCCAGCCTGAACTACATGGTGAGACCTTGCCATTAAAAAAAGTAAATAGGGGCCGGCGAAATGGTTCGGTGGTCTAAAGCGCCTGATTAGGAGGGCTCAGGCGACTGCGGGAACTGCAGTTCGATCCCCGGCACCACATGCTGCGCCAGCGCCACCACCAGGGCGGGCTGAGCCAGCCACAAAATGAATAAATAAAGAAACAAACAAACACAACAAGCAAACAAATAAATAAACAAAATTAAAAAAAAAAAAAAAGTAAATAAAAATTTTTTTAAAAGGCTGGAGATCTAGTGCCTTTGGCTTTAACCTCTGGTACTGTATCAATTAATCAATGACAAATTCAGCCCCACTCTGGCCATGCTAATATATGTCTGTGCAAACATAGTGGCAAGTGTTGACCTACCTGTAACAAATGCCCACAGCACCAGTTACGAATAAAAATTGTGTATTTAAACAGAGAGTGAGTTTTTTGCTTATGAAATTAATAGTTTCCACCAATGATAAATTCAGTAACTTTCTTTTTTGTAGAACCAGGGATCAAACTCAAGACCTTGCACTTGCCAGGAAGGCACTTGTGCCCCTGAGCTATATCTCCCCTGCCCACACCAACGATAAATTCAAAGTTGGTTGAGAATAAAACAAAAACTATGAAACACAGCTGGAGAGAGGATAAACTGGAAAAGTCTTTCTGGAGAGTAACTTGGTCATTTGCATCAAAAACCTGAAAAAGGTTTGCAGGGCTGCACTGAACTTAGTGGTAGAGTATGTGTTTAGCATGTGCAAGGCCAGAAAGAGTGAAAAAAAAAGTAAATTTTTTTACCTAGCCTTTATTTCTGGAAATGAATTCTGAAGAGGATAAGTTAAACTGGGCATGGTGGTATACACTTGTAATCCCAGCATTTGAGAGGCTGAGGCAGGAGGACTGACAATAGCTCAGATCTAGCCAGCCTGAACTACGTACAAACTCTGTCTCAAAAAACAAACAAACTGGGCTGGCCAAATAGCTCAGCAGATTAAAGTGCCCGCATAGGCAGACACAGGGGCCAGGGGTTTGATCCCCAGCCTGCTATGCTGGCACTGTCCCTGGAGTGCACTGAGATGCAAATTGAGACTGGGCATGGTGGCGCATGCCTGTAATCCCAGCTCGTGGGAGGCTAAACACAGGTGGATCACCACGAGTCTGATCTGTGTAGTGAGACCCTGTACACCCTGCAGACCCTGTACTAAAATACAAAAACAACAAACAAACCAACAAAAGGTCTTTTGGGATGATGGCAAAATGGTAAGCAGCAGAAAAAGAGCCTCTCTGAGATTTGGTGTCCAGACACTGGAAGAGAAGGAGGGAAGTGAGTCTCTTAGACCCAGTGAGGACATGAAGCTAAAATTGAAGCCCATGGGGAGAGTGAAGAGGAGACTTCAACAAAGAAGGAGGTGGCATGCAGCGCTCTCTCCCTGCGCCTCCACTCACTGTGTGGAAGGGGCAATTTAAACCTGCAGATACATGGTGACCACCAGCTACCTCACAGCCCTCCACAGAGAAACGCTCCAGCAGAACAGACCAGTGCATGCAATGGAGTGCAGTGGCTGCTGGGTTATTTGGGTTCAGATGTTCCCCAGGAGAGGGTGACTGGCCCTCAGCCATCTTGGCAGAGGTTAACGGAGCTCAGAACAGCTGCAAGGTCGGCTCAATCCAGTGGCTTCCCGATGACAGGGTCAGGCTGCCAAGCTCTAGTCGGTACATCAAGGAGCTGAGTTCAACTGGCAGGGAGCCTAGTTCAAGCCAGGAGGAATTACACATTCGGCTGCAGGCTGAAAACTGTGGTTCAAGCCTCATAGCCAGAATCCAGCCTGAACCTCAGTGGATCTAAAGGTGCAGGATGGCTGGGCTTATCAACTGTCTTGCCATAAAGCTTCGGTGATTTGCAGGAATTATCAACTAGGATCTGGGCTCTGTCTATGCACAGTGTCTACCAGTGACAGCAGGACACGCCTTGAAATGAAGGGCATGCCTTGAAATGGACATCTTTTTTCTTTTTTTTCCCCCCTTGCTCTTTTTTGTTTTGCCTTGTTTTCTTTATTGAGTGTGTCTTCTTTTTATATAAGCATTAACGTGGTGCTAGTTTTTTTTATTTTTAAAAATATATTTTCATTTGTTTGGTATAGGGTCTTGTGTCCGCAGCTTGGACTCATAGTGATCTCCCTGTCTCAGCCTTTCCACCACTGGGATTACAGGCATGCATCACTGCTCCCACTTTGCAGACCATAGTGTAATGAAATTGGAAATCAAGAGTAAAAGAAGCCACAAGAACTTCATCAACATATGAAAATTAACACCCTTTTGAATAAAAAAATGGGTCACAGATGAAATTAAATAAGAGATTAGAGAGATTGTGGCTCAGTGGTAGAGTACTTGTTTAGCATACACAAGACCCTAAGTTCAGCAATAAAAGATTAAAAAAAAAGAAAAATTAGAACATTTCTACAATTAAACAATAATGCCAATATAACACATTGGAACTTACAGGAAATAATGAAAGCAGTTCTAAGAGGGAAACTTACGGTGGTGAATACCCCTAGCTGGAAAACAGAACAAGTTCAAATAAACAACATAATGTTGAACCTCAAGCTTCTAGAAAGAGAAGAGCACGTCATGCCCAAAGCTCATACAAAGGAGGAAATTATAAAGATCAAATTAATTCAATGGAGACTAAGAAAACAATAGATAGAATCAATGAATTGGGGCTGAGGAGATAGCTCAGCGGTCTAAGCATCTGCCTGACAAGCACAAGGGCCTGGATTTGATCCCTGGCATCACAATGCTGTGCTGGCCCCATGATGAGCCAGCCACAGAAATCGGGTGTGGTGGCACATGCCTATAATCCCAACTCTGGGGAGGCTGAGCCAGGAGGATCACTATGAGTACCAGCTGCATAGTGAGACCCTATATCAAATAAATAAAGATTAAAAAAAGAGAATCAGGCCAGGGAGATAGCTCAGTAGAATAAGCACTTGCCTGGCAAGTGCAAGGTCCTGAGTTTAATCCTTGGTACTGAAAAAAAAAAAAAAAAAAAAAAAAATCTATGAATTGAAGAATTGGTTCTTTGAAAGATTAAATAAAATTGACAAACCCTTAGCTAACCTTCTCAAAAAGACAGCATACTAAAATCCATGCAATGAAGAATGAAGAACTGTGAAAACGGGCCGGTGAGATGGTTCAGCCGTCTAAAGTACCTGCTTAGGAAAACTTAGGAACTGGAAGGACCGAGGTTCAATCCCCGGCACCACATGCTGTGCCAGCCCCACCCCCAGGGCAGGCTGAGCCAGCTATAATACAAAATAAATAAATAAATAAATAAATAAATAAATAAATAAAATTTTTAAAAAAGAACTGTGAAATCACCACAGAACTTGCAGAAATCTAGATGATCTACACCTACTTTGAGAATCTGTATTCTAGGCTGGCCAAATAGCTCAGCTGATTAAAGCACCTGCAAGTACACACAGGGGCTGGGAGACCAATACCCCGGTCTGCTGTGCCAGCCCTGCCCTTGCCCCTGGGGCACGCTGAGCCACCAATGAAGACGGGGTGTGGTGGTGCCATGGTGGTACGTGCCTGTAATCCCAGCTCTTGGGAGGCTGTAAACAGGTGGATCACTATGATTCCAATCTAGTAGTGAGACCCTGAACACCCTGTAGACCCCTCCCTAAAATACACACACACACAAAAAGAGAGAACCTATATTCTAATAAGATGGAACATAAAAATGGACAGATTCCTAAATATATACAAAGTATCAAAGCTGAATCAAGAAAACATGAAACTTCTAAATAAGCCAATATATAATTAAAGATATAATTAAAAACCTATCAACAAAGGAAATCCCAGTCCTTGGCAGGCTCACTGTTCTATTCTACAAGAAATTTAGAGAAGACTTATTGCCATTACTTTTTTTGGGGGGGTGTGTTTTGGAAACCAAAACACCTATGCACACACACACATTCTCTCTCTCTCTCTCTCTCTCTCTCTCTCTCTCTCTCTCTCTCTCAAATTAGTCATCCAGGGCCAGTGGGATACCTCAGCAGTCTAAAGCACCTGCTTAGGCAAGCTTAGGCAACCACAGGGACTGTGGTTTAATCCCTGGCACCACATGCTGCGCCAGCCCCACCCCCAGGGCAGGCTGAACTGGTCATAACATACATACATACATACATAAATTTCAAGACCATTAAAAAGAAAAACAGAGAAAATACAAATTAATCATCCACCATATTCACTGGACCTGGCACTGTGACTTCTGGTTCTTCTTTGAAGTAAAAATGACCATGAAAAGTAACTATGTTTAGTTGATTCAGGATACTGAAGTGGCCAGAACAGTGCAATTAATTATTCTTATGAAAGAGGACTTCCAGAACTGCTTGATAAAATGGCCAGAATGGTAGAATAAGTGTGTTCAAAACGAGGGGACTGGGGGAGATAGCTCAGGGGCGTAAGTGCCTATCTAGCAAATGCAAGGTCCTGAGTTTGATCCCCGAACCAAAGGAAGAAAAATAAAAGGGAGCAGTTGCCTAAGGATTTTTACTCTGAGGCAGGAGGATCGGTGAGAGTTCAAGACCAGCCTGGGCTACAAAAGTGAGCTCAAGGCCAGCCTGAACTGCATAGAGAGACCCTGTCTCAAAAAGACAAAAAAAAAAAAAAAAAAAAAAAAAAAAAAAAAAAAAAAGAAGGGGCTGGGGGGCGTTGGAGAGATAGCTCCATGGCACAATGCCTGCCTGGCAAGTGCAAGGTTGTGAGTTTGAACCCCGGTCCCACAAAAAAAAAGAAAAAAAAGGGACTATTTTCAGTGGGACTGTTGGCAATGTATAAAGGACTACATTTAAAAGAAATCAGATATTCACCATATTTTTTTACTATATCTCATTTCTATCTACAGATAAAAACATTTAAAAATGTTTTTCCTATGCATACATGCATATATATGTATTATAAAGTTTAATTTATAAATTAGGCACAGTAGAAAATTAACAAAAATAGCAAAATAGAACTGTAGCACTGTACTATAATAAAAGCAATGTTTTTTATTTGTTTGTTTGGTTTTGGTTTTTTTGTGGTACCAGGGATTCAACTCAGGATCCTGTGCTTGCCAGGCAAGTGCTTACTCTACTGACCTATCTCCCTGGCTCGAAATGTTTATTTCTTAAATTTTTTTTTCCTTTGGTGGGGATTGAACCCGAGCCCTCTGACCTGTTGAAAAGCATGGAACTTTCCATTTAATATTTTCGACTACTGCTGACTATAAGTGACTAAAGAAGAGAAAAAAGGAGAATGGGAAAAAAAGAAGTAAGATAAATCATGTACAGGCTCAAATTCCCTATGATGAATACAGTCATTATATACTGAAATTATACCAATAAAATTAATTTTTTTTTTTTTTTTAAAGTAAAAGCTGGGCATGGTGGCCACATTTGTAATCCCAGCACTCAGGAGGCTGAAGTACTAAGACCCTTGTGAGTTCAAGACCAGCCTGGGCTACAAAAGTGAGCTCAATGCCAGCCTGAACTGAGTATCAAGACCCTGTGTCAAAAAGACAAAAAAAAGATAAGGTCTTGCTAAATCACTGTTGCCCAGGTTGGGCTTGATCTTGTGATTTCCAGTTTTAGTCGGCCAGAGTGCAGAGATTACAGACATGTGCCACTCACTATGGCTAGATGAATGTTAAGTATTTATAAAAAGAAAAACAAAACCAAAATTTTTACCTACCTGCTTATTCATTTTTTCACTGTTTTTTTGAGATAGGGTCTTGCTATGTAGTTCAAGCTTTCCTTAAGCTTGCAGCAATCCTCCTGCTTCAGCCTCCCACGTGCTAGAATTATAGATGTGCACCACCATGCTCAGCTTCTTTTTTTTTTAAATAGCGTCAGTGGAGCACAGCGGTGCATGTGACAGGCTCAGGCAGGAGGATCCCTCCGAGTTCAAGACCAAGCTGAGCCAGCCTAAACTGCACAGTGAGAACGCATCACAAAAAGATAAAAATAAAATACAAAATAAAACAGAGTATTAATACACAGCCAAGCTGGCCTCAAACTCCTCACTCAGCCTGTTGAGTATATTATAGTTGTGTATAACCATGCCCAACTTTCAAAACAAAAAACTTCAAAAACTTTTTTAAAAAAGATTTTTTAAAAAGATAGTTATGTCCTGTATGTAAGTCGTCGGACTCCTCTCCGGAGTGATGTTCCCAGTCTGCTTCCTCTGCAAAGCTAACGGTTTAGTTAAACAAAACATTCTAATAGGGAGAAAAAAGGAAACATACTAAGAGGGTATGGGGCAGGGCTTCTTCACTTTGGCAGTACTGCTATTTTATGGCAGGTAAGGCACTTCGGAGGGTGTTCTGCTGACCTCAGGGCTGCACAGCACCACCTCTGGCCTCCGCCCACCGAGGCCAGGCGGATGGACCTGCTATGATGATCGACGCTGTCTGCAGATGTGGACTAACAACCACAGCGAACACAATCACGCTGCAGGAAAACCACTGGTCTGCGTTCCTGGGCCTTTGCCTGGCTCAGTCACTAATTCTCTGATGACTTTGGAAAAGTCACTTTCCCCTACCCCCTGCTGGAAACCTAAGACGCTCCCTTGGCACATTTGTTCTCCAGAGTCCCTTCTAGCTCTGGGATTTGAGGAGCTGATAAATTCCTATCTTCTGTGAGGTCAGCAAAGTGAAACAGAGTAATCAGTATAATCCAAATGTACTGGAACTGTAATTGAATTTATGTATGCATGATGAAAATAAAATAACCTTTGGCTACTTACCCGGATTCAGGACTTGTAGACAGTTTCGGTTTCCTGACTGATCGGCTCCTCCAAATACCCAGATGCTGCCAGGGGTGCAGGAGGGAACAAAGCTGGCATGTTCATAGCGGGGCAAGAGGCCCTCCTGGGTGGCCAAGTCCCATCGGTGTGTTCCTGGAAAACATTTCACCCAGTTCCTGGTTTGGGGCTGCCAACTGCTTGCCTTGGTTGACAGACTAAGGGAGGGCAGAGAGGAGAGGGCCAAAAGCATCCACGACAGCTGGGCATAGTGGCGCATGCCTATAAACCTGGAGCCTGACACAGGAACATCACTGTGAGTTTGATGCCAACCTGGGTTATACAGTGTCTCAAAAAACCTGTCCTAGGGCTGGTGAGACGGCTTAGCGGTCTAAAGCGCGTGCCTCGGGAAGTTTAGACCGAAGCGCAGGGACCGCAGCTCGATCCCAGGCCCCGCGTGCTGCGCCGCCCCCCACCCCCCAGGGAAGGCTGAGCCGGCCATAACACAAACAAATATGTAATGTGGTTGAAGGAAATAAAATAAACTTAAAAAAAAAACAAAAAACAAAAAAAACCTGTCCTAAAAAACTAATAAAATAAAAGTATAAATGAATATTGAATCACTTAAGGAAAGATGATCAAGTTCCAGAAAGTTTCATAGTAAAGACTTTGGGGCTCTCTTTCATGGGAGCTGTTCCTGTACTCTCTCTTAACTGCAAGGGTAGGGCCCACAAAATACGTGCACACCACCCCTTGACCTTGTGTCCTTAGTTGACTAGGTGGGGGTAGCCATTTACTCAATGGGCCAATCGATCTGCTCTCTCACGAGGCTGGGCTATATTTCTGGCCCTTGGATTCTGCACACACTCTTAGTATCTATAGAATTCTTTTTTTTCTTCTTTCTTTCTGGCTTAACTGGGTTTCTGTTACCTGCAATGCAACTAAAATGATCTCTGGATAAAATAAGTTCACTGAATAATAATACTTAACCTATTACCTATTTTTTTTTCTTTTGTTAGTTATGTTAGCTAGTAAACTACTTATATGAGATGTTCACACCTGCAATTTCAGCACTCAGGAGGCTGAGGCTGGAGGATCACTGTAAGTTTGAGACCAGCTACAAAGTGAGTTCAAGGCCAGCCTGAACTGTATAGTGAGACCCTATCTTAAAAAAGACAAAAAGAAAAAAAAGAGAAAAAGAAAAGATGTTTACAGATTTTATCTTTTTTTTTTTTTAAATTCATGGAACCAGGGAATCAAACTCAGAATCTAACACTTGCCAGGCAGGCACTTGTGCCCCTGAGCTATCTCCCTGGTCCCCTACAGGCTTTATCTTATTAGAACATTATGTTTACTAAATGAAGCAGTTGCTTTAAGGGATATTAAAGTTCAGATGGCCTAATTGGTTTAGCCAGAGTCATACAGAAAGTAATAGGGGCTGGGGAGATAGCTCCGTGGCACAAGTGCCTACCTGGCAAGTGCAAGGCTGTGAGTTCGAACTCCAGTCCCGCAAAAAAACAAAAATAAACAACAACAACAAAAAGAAAGTAATAGACTTCAATAAATTAGTAACTGTGCTCTGGGATTATAATAGGGTAGAGGTCATGCCCAGCATGTGCAAAGCTTGGATTTGTTCAGATCTGCAAACCAAACACATAGCTGAACTAGCTAGTGAGCTCTTACAGGTCTGGAAGAGGTTTGTGCCTTTTTGTCTCCCCGGATCAGACTTGGAACCTTGCATAGGTAAGTACTCTGCTAGAAAAGACTTAACTCTGACTTCCTAGTGCAGGGTGTAGAAATTCCACTGCCTAGAGAGGAGTAGCATGCATTTTGGCAACTTGAAGAACAAAAGCCCCGTTAACAGGTGGCAGCTCAGCTCCAAATAATAACTGCTAAACAGATAGGCAAGCTTACTGGTGTCAGACTTTCAAAATGATCACAGCATGGAGCCTACGGCCATACCACGCTGAACGCGCCAGATCTTGTCTGATCTTGGAAGCTAAGTAGGGTCGGGCCTGGTTAGTACTTGGGAGATCACAGCATGGGGCTGTGGTGGTAGCTCAACATTCTAAGCACCTGCCTGGGAAGCACAAAGACCTGGGTTCAATCCCCATTACATATGCCATACCAGCCACCAAAACCAGAAATGGTAGTATAGGACTACAGACCCAGTGCTGGTGAGGCTGAGACAGAAAAATCACTATCAGTCTGAGCTGCATAGGAAGAGGCTGTACCAAATAAATAAATGAATGATTTAAAAATTTTTTTAAAAAAATAAAACGACCACAACAGCAAATGGGATACTAGCTCAGTGGCAGAGGAGGACATGCCTAACATTCAAGAGGGCCTAGATTCAATCTCCAAAAAAAGGAGAGAGAAGTTTGTTTTGTTTTGTTTTAATTTTTTTCTTGTAGAATTGGGGATTGAACTCAGGTCCTTGCGTTTTCCAGGCAAGCGCTTATTCTACTGAGCTATCTTCCCAGCCCCTTGTTTTGTTTTTTTGAGGCAGGGTCTTGCTATGTATTCCAGGTTGGCCTTCACTCACTCTGTAGTCCAGGTTGGCCTCAAACTCTCAAGTGATCCAACTGTCTCAGTACCCTGAGTACTGGGATTACATGTGTGCACCACCACTCCTGGCTAAGAGAGAAAGAAGGAGAGGGAAAGAGAGGGATGCAGACAGGAGGAGAAAATTTGTGAGGAGTCAAACCTTTTTTCTTCTTCTGCTGTGCCAAGGACTAAAGCCAGGCCCTCACACATGCTAGGCAAAAATTCTACCACTGAGCTACAACCCTAGATGTAAGGTTGTGGCTACAACCCAAAAAAATTTTTGGAGAGGAAACAAGGTCTCACTATGCAGTTCAGGCTGGCCTTGAGTTCATTTTGTAGCCCAGGCTGACTCTGAACTCACAACGATGCTCTTGCTTCAGCTTTCTGAGTGCTAAGATTATAGAAATGTGCTAGACTGTAAATTTTTAATTGAAGAATTCTGCAGCCCTGGTTTATAAATAATTTAAGATCACAACATTGGGCGTGGTGGCATGCACCTATAATCCCAGCTCTTGGGAGGCTGAACACAGGAGAATCATGAGTCCAATCTATGTAGTAAGACCCTGTAGACTCTATACTAAAATATAAAAGAATTTCTTAAAAAATCACAATAGCAACAGAAATGTTACATCAACCTAATAAAATATGTATCTGGGCCAGGCGTGGTGGCACACACTTGTAATCCCAGCACTTGGGAGGCTGAGGCAGGAGGATCAGTGTGAGTTTGAGAACAGCCTGGGCTACAAAATTGAGCTCAAGGCCAGCCTGAACTGCATAAGGAGACCCTGTCTCAAAAAGACAAAAAAATAAAATAAAAAATAAAAAATAAAAAATAAAATAAAAATGTATGTGGATCATTAATTAATTAATTAATTAATTTATTTATTTTTTTTGTCTTTTTGAGACAGGGTCTCGCTCTGTACTTCAGGCTGGCCTTGATCTTACTTTTGTAGCCCAGGCTGGTCTTGAACTTGCACTGATCCTCCCTCTTCAGCCTCTCAAGTGCTGGGATTACAGGCGTGCGTCACCATGCCTGGCTTGGATCATTAATTTTTAACTCTGCCCTTACGTAAAGCACACAATGCTAAGGTATTTATGAACTTCTTAACGAATTTATTTGTTGAAATAAAGCACCTGCTGCATGCAAAGCGGTCTGTCTAGTAGTGGCTGGGGGTGCTATGAACAAAATAACCACATTCCCTGTTTTCAAGTAGCTTATATTCTTGTGGGGAAGACAGACAAGAAAAAAGCACATATGCTAAAAGTTGAAAAGAGGGAAATGGCTAAAGAGTATATAACACTGTGGATACATATAGGAGGATGAGGTCTAAACTAGTCCAAAGGTGTCGAGGAAAGTTTCCTGACATGTGACCTGGGATCTGTAGTGAGATGACAAAATGGTTAGGCCTTCCAAGCAGAGACCACTAGGGAGCCTGCCCTGTTGAATTTATGGCTTGGAAGGAGAAATAGAAATTAATGATATGGGGCGGGTGAGATGGCTCAGCGGTCTAAAGCACCTGCAAGCTTAGGCAACTGCACAGACGGACGGCGGTTCAATCCCCAGCACCACATGCTGTGCCAGCCCCACTCCCAGGGCAGGTTGAGCCAGCCATAATAAAAAAAAAAAAAGAGAGAGAGAGAGAGAGAAATTAATGATATAATTAAATAAATGATTACAGTTGGATAAAGAAAGTTGAAAGAAGATACCTGATGCTGAAAGTGTACGTGACAAGAGAACTTAATCTGTGGAGAGGACCAGGGACGGTTCTCTGAAGAAACGCCAAGAGGAAGAATTAAATAGGAAGTGTGTGTGTGTGTGTGTGTGTGTGCGTGCGCGTACGTGTGCACATGTGCACACACATATGCTTGCACACGCATGCAAACTGTATATGCAGTGGCATGGAGGCCAGAGTTCATGGTGTGACTAAAGAACTGAAAGACATTCAGTACAGCAAATGTAGGTTGAGGAGACACAGGAAACAAGGATGGAAAAAGTTGGAGTAGGGCAAGTGATGCAGCTGGATTCCTATTTAAGATGAGAATCTCTGGCTAGGTATGGAAAAGTTTATTGTACAGAGGGTAAATCTGGGAGCAGGAAGACCAGCAAGGAGGTGAGTCCAGAAGTCTGGGGGGTAACAATGGGCTACAGTGGTCATAGTGAAGTAGGGAGACATGGCTGGAGATAGGAGGTATCTAGGACTTGATGATTGATCAGATCCCCGATATCTACCAGAGAAGGATCTGATGAAAGAATGGCTGGGTGGCAAGGGCTCCATATAAATTTTTTCCTCCAAAATGAGGAAGTGTTGGTCTTCCAGGTATATGCAAGAGCTCAGCTGAGATCTTAGGGCCCTGTTAGTGATGTACTTTGTTTTAGAGGAAAATTATGGCATCTGGTCTGAGCTAGCATTCCTAGGGATGCTCGGCCCAAGACAGGCAGCTCCACAGCTGTTCATCTTACCCAGATCCATGGTGTGCACATCTGAGAAGCTCTGGTTTGGATTTGCACCCCCAACAATGAAGATCTTTCCTCTCTCAGTGTCGCCAACTGGAGGTAAATACGAGCAGCTGTGGCCAACTCGAGCACAAGGGCTGTCTCCTGGAGCAGTCAGGGTGTACCTGCCAAAGGAGGATGCTTTCAAGAGGTCTGAGAAGAGAAGTAACGGACCAGTATGTTCCTTCCATTCTCTGTGAAACAGTCACTGATACACACAGACACTGAGTCCAGCGGAGCAGCACACCCCGACCACCAACGGTACCCGATAGGCTCACGGTCCTTCAGATTTCTGTCACTACTTTCGCCTCATAGTAATTGAAAGGCACTGCATAGGACTAGGAAGGTCCTCACTTGGTAGACAGGGGAAATGACATCCAGAAGTGTCCATGGGAATATCTTGGTAGTTGGCAGCCAGGCACACTGGCACACATCTCCAATGCCAGCACTCAGGCAGCTTAGACTGGAAGACTGCTGTGAGTTTCAGACAACTTGGGCTACACAATGAGTTCAAAGCGAGCTTTAACTATATAGTGAGATCCTGTCTCTAAACAAAAAACTAAATAAGGAACTTTAGTTTCCTTACTTATATAATAAGGACTAGGAGCCCTACACCCTCCCCTTTGGGATGGGGGCATTAATGTCTCCTTCTCTCCAGGGCCCTATTATGTTGCCCAAGTAGGTCATGAACTCCTGGGCTCAGGTGATCTTCCTGTCACAGCCTCCAAGTAGCTGGAGCTACTGGAGTATGCCAGCCATTGTGTCTGGTCCACCTCTAGATCTCTAGATTTCTCTCATCTTTTTGGCAGCTCTTTCTGTTTCTTTCTTGGACTCCTTTCCTGCTAGGCTCCTTCTAACTCTCAGCATCCTTGGAATTCTCTTTTCCAGAATCTATTACTTATGTTTATTTTTTATTTTTATTTTTATTTTTTGGAACTGGGGATTGAACTCAGGCCCTTGCACTTGCAAGGCAAGCGCTTATTCTACTGAGCTATCTCCCCAACCCCTATTTTTTAATTTAACTTGGAGACAGGGCTGACTGGTGTAAGTTGCTGCACATAGGGACCTCTGGCTGTACTGGAAAGGGCACATGCACAATACTCTGAAGTCACCACAACTGAGGTGTCCAAGGACATGTGTTTGCTGGCACCTTCTATTTCAGAGCAATAAAGCTGCCAACCTTAGAGATAAGACAGTTCTTTTAATTAGAAAAAATGCATTATTTGGGGAAGTCTTTGAACTGATCTCCTAAGCCCTGCTCAGTTCCTTTGAATGCCTCAGTATCCCCTTCCTTTGTTTGAAAACTAAATAAATAGGGTTGTCCAGAGAAGCTCTGTTTTTATTCCTGAGAGGGTTCCAACCTTCCTCGGTGTCCCCAATCATACTATTGGTCTCCTATTTAAGTTGTTTGCCGTCTACTCATTTAGGAGATTGGCACTGGCCCAAGACCTGGATAATTTTTATTTTTCTGAGATTGAGTTTAGGACCTTTCACACTGAGCTACATATCTAACCTTTTCTTTATTTTTTATTTTGTGACAGGGTCTTGCTAAGCCACTAGGTTTACTGGGCTCAGCTTGCAGAGTACTGGGGTCACAGAAGGCACCGCCACGCCTGGTCTATCTCTATTCATCAGTAGTTTCCAATCTGTTTCTTGTTCATTCTCCTCTGATGTCCGATTCACATATCCCATTACTACATGAAGAGCTACTCACAGTATACTATGAATGGTGCAAGCACATTTGAACCCTGGTTTTCTCCTATCTGTTTAGAAATCCTTTAGGATTAGTATTATTATCATTTGAGTTCTACAACTGAGAAACTGAGGCTTAAAAAAGTTAAAAGCTCTGGTCACGTGTGGCTGAGGCAGGAGGAGTACCAGGAGTTTAAAGCTGGCCTGGGCTATATAGTGAGACCCTGTTTCAAAACACAAAAGCAAAAGAAAAAGTTATAAGGTTAATTTATAAGAACATGTAGGCATCCGGATAATTGACAAATAAGTCAAAAACTTTCCTGATTTCATAGCCCTTATAGACTAATTGCAAAGAAAAATGTTAACAATCTCAGTAAATATTTATTTAATTTCAACTATATAAAAAAGTACAACCAGACACCGTGGTATATTCCTCTAATCCTAGCTTTCTGGAGTCTGAGGCAGTAGGATCTTGAGTTCACAGCCAGCCTAAATTACAGAGTGAGATCTTATCTCAAAAAGAAAATAAAAATAGGACAGACAGGTAGGCAAATAGCACAAGAGGAAAGGTGGTAATGGGATAGCCCAGAGGTGGCTTCCTGAGTATGTAGCATTTGAACTGAGATCTGTAGTAGGAGTAGAAACCAGCCAGGCAAAGAAACAGATGAAATGCACAAGGAAAGAGAGGTCTGGGTAGTACAGTTCCTATATGGGACAGGGCAGGGTATGCTAAAGGCTGATAAAGAGGGCTGGGGAGATAGTTCAGTGGAATTAGTGCCTGCCTGGCAAGCGCAGGGTCCTGAGTTCAATCCCTGGTATTGAAAAAGAAAAGTAAAAGAGAAGTATACTCTAAAGGCTGATCAAGAAAGCAAAAGAATGAGTAAATTTGGAAAGTGAAGAAGGAACATATTATGTAAAGCCAAACGGGCCAGTATAAGGAGTATGGCTTTTTTTTGTAGTGGCAACTGAATGCATGACCTTATACTTGACAAGCAGGGTTGTTTCTGCAGGGCTGGAAATAGAACCCAGGGCCTTACCCACTAGGTATCTACTCTGCTACTGAGTTGCATCCCCAGCCTTCTGAGTCTTTTAAACTAAGGAATGGGGCCGGGGATGTAGGTCAGTGGCACAGTGCCTATGTGGCAAGTACAAATCCCTGAGTTTGATTCATGGTACAAAAATAAATAAACTAAGGAATGCTGGCCAGATGTAGTGGTGCCCATCTATAACTCCTAACACTTGGGAGGCTGAGACAGAAGGATCATGGTGAGCTTGAAGCAACCCTGTGTTACCTGGTGTATTCAAGCCAGCTTGAGCTACGTAGTGAGACTCTGCCTCAAAAACAATCCATTACACAAAAAACTAGGCAGTGCCACGGTCGGGTGTGTGCTGGGAATTCAGCAGAATGGACACGGGGAAGTCAGAGTGGAAGCTGTCCTTCAAGGTTCCAGGGAAGCACTGCCACCTCTCTGCAGCCTCCTATGAGCCCCGCGTCAGCAGTGATCATAGGTCACCACCATCCCCTGCTTTGTCTGTATCCTGGCTACCCAGAGATTTATTTATCTTTGGGCCCCCAAAACCTACACACGAGCCCCTGCCCTCCAAGTTCCTTGTGGAATGAAGGCCTGATTGAACAAACAGCCAAGAAAACAATGGCATCAGTTTACTCAGAATTCAATTTCCTAAAAACCCTAAAAGTGACCCTGAACTCAGGGGAAGACACAGTATTAGCACTGAGTATGCCAGATGGTCATTGCCTTTCTCTTCTTGGTAAACAGATTTCATAAAACTAACATCTGTCCTGGGATAATTACCCTCCCCAAGACCATCTCTGACAGTCCGAGTATGAGTACCAGAAATACCAGAAAGTGTGACAGTTTCGTCCCTATTGTTTCTTGTGGATGTTCAAATGTTAGTGAACTACTTATAAATGAAACAAAACCCATGTTAGCGTGTGTATGAATTGCTCCTTACAGACCATGTTGCTTTCCTGGGCTTGACTCCAGGCTCCAAGACAGGCAGTTGTTTCATGGTGTCCTACACATAAGACAGAAAGGCACTTTTAGACATCAGATTATCTAAAATAACAAATTAGGGCAAGCCTCGCACTCCTTTCAAACCTATCCTGTTGAATGTTCTAAGGCCTCACTGATAGGAATAAGCATCACCGCTAGCCCTTTTTATACTTTATTTTGAGGCAGTTTTGGGTGAAATTGCCCAAATTAGGCTGGAAGTTTCTATTTTCTTTCTTTGGGCTCCTAAGTAGCTGGGATTACTGCCATGTCCCACCAACGTTTTCATAGGAATTTTTTTCTATCCTTTTTTTTTTTTTTT
>PVKN010011877.1:0-21255 GCA_004027915.1 Capromys pilorides
TATGGATTGTGACTCATTTAGATAACCAGGAACTGTCATCCTTTTCTGTCCATTGCTTAAGACAGGATGTAAAAATTCCTTTTACACATTCTTTTTTGTTAAAAAGATGATACATTTAAATTGAAAACCCAAAATGATAATGATATTTCTTTAATGAGATATTTTGCTTTTGCAGGCAAGATCTTGTATTCCATTTAATAATGCTACATTTAGTCTTATGAGTTGTTAAGTTTACTGATGTTCCTTATTTCATCTGTTTGACTGTTGCAGTTTGCTATCTTAAACAGCAAAACTAGAAAAAATAAGGTTACAGCATCCTCTCATTGAATTGGACACTAGCAATAACTTTCCACAGGGGCTAATATTATAGACAGCTAAGTTAGATAAAAATATTATAGACAGTCAAACAGAGTGAGGCCCTCAAGTAAGTCTATACAAAAGATAAAAATGCACCACAGCTGTGGTTGGAGGCACCTCTGTTAGAGGGTACGCCTTGAGATAAAGACGAAATGACCAGGCTTACATCCCCAAAGGATACAACAAGTAATAACACCTAGTCCAATAAAGCCTAGATAGGCATGAGTCACCTTGGTGGGTGATCAAGAGCCCCAGGCCTATCTCATCCTAAAAAGCTCTTTATTTGACTCATATATATATATATATATATATATATATATATATATATATATTATAACATACTTTCTTATTAGGTCAACATTCCCTAAGCAACTGAACGTACTGTCTTGTTAGCTGATCATTGCTTTAGCCCATGTCATACCCACCTTGTACTTTTGCTCTTAAATCTGCCTCTACATAAGAGGGTCCTTAATAACCCACTTAGTCTCTTCTCTCAATAAAATTTACCACTCTTAATCTCAGTATTTTTAACATTCATTCTTCAATTTCAAGAAACACAAACTCAACATATCAAATAGCTAATAGATTAAGAGTTACGTTTATTTCCCCTATATGATCTAATGGTCCTGTATTAGAACCCTGGCTCCTAGAAAGACTTCTGTGACCAGAGGAATGGCTTAGGATACAGCATCAGTTAGTTCAACCCAGATTTACCGAATGACTACTATATGCCAGGGGCTGTACTGGATTCCCAGTTACAGAAGTGGATCAGAAACAGTGCTTCCTTTCAAAGGGCTTTCAGACCCATATCAGTCTCTTCAGAGATGTCATTTCGAAGTAGGTGAATATCAAGAAATCTAGAAAATAGTCTTAATCACAAATAGCATATTCCTAAGAATTATGTACACTTTGTGGTCTAGATTTTTAAATCTAGAAAGTTATAAATTTCTCACCTAATACAAGTGATTCATTCTGAGGTGTGAGATTAGGGCTGGGCAAACTGATAACTAACTAGGCAGAATGTGTGAGAGGTCATAAAAACCTGGAGAACATGCACAGAACACAGCACTCAGAATGCTTTCTGAGCAATGCACACAGACTCAACCAGCAAGAAATGTTTTCAGTCCTTCATTTGAATCTAGTATTGTTTGGGGGTCAATCAGCAAAATGTTATTTTAATTCTTAATTTACATCTGTCAAGAAGCCAAGCAAGTCTTTCCATAGGACAGTTTAAATCTGGCAGGACACCAAGCGAGTTTTTGCTAGGTGACTGTTCCAATGTCTTTATCTGCATGAGAGGCAAGCCAATCCAGCAATTTTAGATATGAAAGACCTTAGGCAACAGTGAGTCTGTCCCCTGGCCTACTTTAGCCCTGTAGAGCACACCTTGTTTCTATCTTCAATAATGTACACTTCTATTGCCTTTTCCATGTGTCCTGTTCAATTCTTTGTTTAGGATTCCAAGGACCTTGAAAGTGTCTCCACAGGACTCACTATTTGGCTATCTTGTAACAATTCAAGTAAAATTCACAAAATAAGAAAACCTACATAATGGTAAAGCTGCAGCACAGTAACTAGAACCGTATTCACATTCCTAGACCATAGTGGGTTCCTTGATGACAATTACTTACCCACCCTCTAAGTGAATACATTAAAATATCCTGAAATAAGACAGTCCCCCTTCTCTATGCCTAAACTCAAGTTAGAAGTTGGGTTTATAATCAGCTGCTTTTTTTTTTTTTTTTGTGCAAGCAGGGTTTGAACTCATGACCTTGCACTTGCCAGGCAGGCACTTGTGCCACGGAGCTATTTCTCAGCCTGCGGAAGTTGGGTTTAAATGCACAAAGATCACTAGCTATGAAAGTGGCATTAAGAAAAATTAAATTTGATATGATCCATAGTTTCCTCAGGAAATCATGGGAGAAGATGCAGCATCCCAAATTTTAAGAAAAGAATATATTTTCTATAGCTCTTCTATTGAGTTTGTAATTAATGGTCTCTCAACATGGGGAATGAGTTTCTTTAGAAAGCAGTTCCATTTTGTACATCCTTGGATTTCTAAATGTCTGTGTAAAAATGTGTAAATGCTTTTATCAAATTCTAAAGAGATTTATTAGAATATCAATGATTGACAGAAAATACCAATTGCAAAATAAGTCTAAGATGGTTGATATTCAGAAAGACAGTGATGTTAAGCTCAATTACCTATGTTATAGAGTAATAGTATCATGAAGCTTCTCTGCTGGAGGGTTGAGAATGTAAGTTAACAGACCAAAAATTGGAGAAAAAGAAGGGCTACGAGGATAGCCAACATTTTGGCCCTAGCCCTTCAAGGTCAGTGAGGACTTAGGACATAAGAGAACCTGTGCTGTAACATCCTATAACTCATTGATTTCCCAAATTTTCTGTTCAAGGAGATTAAGGGACCTCAGAGGAAAAGGATAAATGAAGTATGGTGTGCCTAAGGAGAGTCACTTAGAGAGAGGCCATTCTCTCAGGCTTTCACAGAGAGCAAACTGGTCAAGCAATGGCTGTGACTCGTCCCGATGGCTGACACTGGCAACAGTTCTACAAAGCACTGTACATGGTTCCAATGTTAATCCTGAGGGGATTTGACCCTGGAAGATACAAAAGATGAATGTTCTGTTATACAGGTCTGGCCTTAACGTGCCCTTGATCACCCAGCAGAAAAGCTTAATTACGAGGCATAGAACATAGAGCTAGATTAGTATGATGAGCTTTAAGAGGCTTATACCAAGAGCCCCCAACATTGCCAGTTTCACCAGTAACCCACTGCAATTATGGAACATTGGACTATGTATGCAACTACTCCTTCTTTGTACAAAGATAAGTAATTATTTTTGTTTTTTTTTTTCCTCCTGTGCTAATATGGATTAGAAAATTTATCATGTCTACACCCTGTGCTTTGTATAACTACTATGAGGACAACAATATTCAATGTATCAGTTATTATGAATGCACTACTAACATGTTTTGAAACTATCATATTGTTATTTCTTATTAAAAATTAAAAAAAATTAATAAAAAGAAAAAAAGAAAGAAAGCAGTTCCAGGATCTTTAGTTTGGGCTGTAAAACACATTAAAAGAACAACAAAATTTCATTTTTATATTTTAGATACTTTTCTACCCATTAAAAAGATGTTTCTGGATACAGAGTCACTAAGTTTGTCTATCTATATAAACTAAAGTGAAATTTTAAAAATTCTTGATAAAAATGACATTAATGGTAGCTTTCTCACCACCACTACTACCACCACCACCAACAACAACAACCTTGTCTTCTAAGGGACTTTAAATGGTAAATATTTTATATAGGGCAGTTTTCGATTACCAATTCGGAGAACACAGAGCAGGATGGGGTGTGGTAGATTGCTTTTAACTTGTACATCAGCAATGTGAGACAAATATTCCTATCCCACAAAAAGTTATAGGTAACCAAAGGCCATTCTATGGCAGTGCAAATACTCAGTTTCCATGCTTTCTTCCCCTTTAGTTGGAGCCGAATTCTCTATGGAGAAGATTCTGAGGCTTTAAAAATTTTCAAAGAACACAGAACAAAAATCTGGTCCAGCAGCAGACATTAAGTGGAAAAGGAGATTTAAACACTGTCTCCCCACAAAAGAAAACAATACCATAAATCATAGCTGAAACACTGCAGCAAGAGCTTGTACTGCCTTTTACATAATTTGTTTGCAGTCCTCTCTAATGTATCCCTGCCTCTTCACTGCTTACATGTAGCTTTGGTTCCTTGCTGCCCACTTATAAAAAGAAAACAATCATAAATATCAGACAGGGCTCATGTCACCACTCCCTGCACAGAGGATTCTCAGGCACAGAGCCACATTTGGCCACACTTCCCAGTTATTTCCCTAAAGCAAAAGATAAAACTCCTGAACAAGTGGCAGGATAGGATTTTTCTCAGATTCTTATAAACACGATCAGCATTTGGTATGAAAAATTGTCCCTCTTCAATAAATGCTTCAAGGAAGAAGAAGCAAAACACTATTTTTTTCTTTTGACTTTTTGCAAGTCTGAGTGTCTACTAGAATGGTCTAGGAGGAAACAAGATCAAGGAGCAACTAGAGTCATAGAAGTGGGTCTAAAGGATGAGGGTGTACTGTAGGACAGTACTTGCCTAACATACCCAAGGCTCTGGGTTCATCACAGCTCATGCACACACACACACACACACACACACACACACACACACACACACATACACACACAACTTCCAGTTGTGCTAACTGCACAAGGACTTTCAATCACACGGAGAGATCAAAGCCTGCAGGGTGGCCACACCTGACAGCAAAGTAACTTCCCCTAGAGAAGGACCCTTGAGCAGGTAGGTGTTTTCTCACAGATAAATCATTTTATTCTAAACCCTGAAAATGGCTTGCCTTTTATTTCATTCCTACATTTTTTTCTTACTCATGCTATCTTAGGTATCTCTTTTTTGAGATAAAGTGTCCTATCTTCTCTCTAATTCCTAAGAATCTGCTTCCAGGTCCTCTGCTTATATATGTAGGTTTTGTCCCTGAGAAGTTCCTAATTTTGGAACCTGCTGACATCTAGAAAGTACAAACAGGAGCAGACACTAGATTCCTGGAAACCATCTGAGGGAGTCCAGGCTTATGCCAAGCACTGCCTGACAAAAGCTTTTCTAAAATCAAATGCTTGCCTTACTCTATTCCCCATTCTAACCCAAACTAGGTTTAAGTTGCTTCTAGAACATGTATGTAGCCCACATGACATTGTGTTTTTAATGGTTTTAAGGAACCTCTCCTGACTTTTTTTTTTTCCTGGACAGCTCTGATGCTTATAAGAAAACCAATAGGATTAAACTTCTGTCTTAATGGATATTTTAACAGTGTATACAACACTCAACAGTGGAATCTGCCAATGTCACTTCAAGTTTAAGTAGCAGTGGCTTCTCACATTCTTTGGGAAGGGTGAAATTCTACTGACAGACTGGTTTTGAGAGAGGGAAAGATTAACACTCCCCCACACCAAATTCTTTCTTCTCTGCTTTTCAGTTAGACTGTAATGTGTGATAAGGAGAGAGGTTTGGAAACTGATGGGACCAGATTCAAATAATTCCAGATTTACAAACCACTTCTGTGATCTTTAGAACAAAGCTTAGTTTACCTACTCATCACTGCCCTCTGAGTTACCCCTCCCTCTGCCATTACAGGTTGCATCCCTTTGTCCTTCCTCCAAAGCATTTTTCTCTCTATGGTCTTACCACATTGTCCAGAAGAAGGACCCAGTCAGAGACTCCTTGAAACAAACCCTAAGAGTCTGAAGAGTTGTCACCCACAGACTCTGGAATCTGCTGACCCGTCTTGCTGGTACTAGGAAGAGGCCAACATGCAAACATGGCACATTAGGTTAACTGTGGCCCATGTGCCTTAAATAAACAATTTATGAATGGAAAGCTCTACTGGTTATTTAATTCTTGGATACTATTTATAAGGGCCACGCATTATTTAGTGCTTATTATTTACAAGGTACTGAGATTTTCTTAGCCATAGTTCAACTGATAGCTAGACTGAAAGTCAAAGGCGAGGTATTACACAGAAGAACGTAGCAGGTTAGAAACTAATAGCACAATGTGGGGAGTTCCCCTTATCAAGAGAAGAGGCTGCCTCTCCTGTCCAGCAAGCTAGGCTGAGGACTTACTGGAACCAACAGAATGTGGTAGAGTGGCATAGGAATTCCAGTACCCTCAGGGCCTCCATGTGCCCCAGAGGTCCAGCCTGTGCTGTAGAACACCAAGCTTCCAGTAAGAGCACCTCAGTGAGACACCTGCGTGGGGAACGACCAGGGAGAGCATGAGGCCCAGGCCCAAGGTCCCAGTCAAATTGGCACAGCTGAGGCTGAGTGACTCAAGCGAAACCCAGCTGGGCCTGGCTTACACATCTGACCCAAAGTATTGTCAAACATAACAAATTGTTGTTGGGGGCCAATACACTTTGGGACAGCTTATGATGTAGCAATAAGCAACAGCTATAACTACAGAGTGTCAGCCCTGAGGAAGAACTGTGTGAGTGGTAAACTGGGTATATGTTCTTTCTCTATTTGGAAATGAAAGTGCCAAAATGCAGCACACATACAATTAGGAACTAAATGCCCTAGAAATATTCCTCAATACTCAAGGAAGGGGAAGCTGGTTGGTATTTCTGCAAAGAAGAATCCCAGTATCATGGTTTCCCATGATGTTCTGTCTCCAACTGGCAGTGAACTTTCCAGATGATAATGACAGAACCATGGTAAGAGCACCTCATCACATTGGCCCAGCAGATAGATGTCACCCACCCAAAGTCTGCTGAGCCCAGCAAAGGAAATGTGGATATAGAGGCTCATGTGAGAGACAAAGCATCATGATTTTTCCAAATGCATTCATAGGCATGTGGGTGCACGGGACACTCCCATGAGTTATGATACTGGCCAACATCTAACTACAGGAAAGGCTGAGTGCTATGCAGCATAAGACAGATGAGGAAAAGGGGTTCACAGTCTCATCTAGACCAGCTACTCTACTCAGAAGACACTTAATTTTGTCACATTGGTTGTACACCCCAAATTTGACTCTTCCTTCTGTGCATTTTACTTATACTTTTCCTGGTAGAGATACTCATAAACAGTTTTCTCCTCTTTGTCCTAGGTCTAGTGATGATAGAATGCCTTTTGCAGATTGACCCAGGACAAGTGCCTCCCATGGGGCCAGGGTTCAAGCTGCCACCAGGCTTGTAGTTACAATGGTCTCAGAATCAGCTCTATCAGCAACACCTGGGAACTTATTAGCGCTGTCAACTGTTGGCCGCATTCAAGACCAGCTAAATCGGAAGTTGTAGAAATCTGTAGTTCAGCTTGTCTTCCAGGTATACAGTGGAATTTGAGCTTCTTAACTTCAGCTGCCCACTAGAATCATTCAATTCTTTAAAATTACCCAGGCCTGGCTCCTGCTCAAGGATTGTGATAAAACTGGTGAGGGTTTTGGTTGGAACATGAGGATTTTTAGTTCTAAAACAGAACTGGGGACCAAGGCTCCAGTGAGAGGAGGATTTGCAGAAATACTCTGGCAGGCTGAATATTCATCATGGTTTGGCTAAACATGGCTGCTGAGTCTAAGTGCTTTATATTTGTGTATAATAAAGAATGAGGCTTTTCATTTATACCAGGTTCACTTCAGGCTTCCTTTAACAAAAGAATCTGATAATAACTGTAGCTTTGCTTCTCTAGACCACACGGGCGGTTCTGTGGTTGGAAAGGAAATCCCATTTGCACCCACCCACTAAGTGGAAGGATAAAAGAGCAAGGTGGGAAAAAGTACCTGCAAGCATGAAGATAATCTTCAAAAGGACAGAAAGCGTGTGAAAAGATGCACAAAGTGAGATGAGAAGACTGGGGAGATAGCTGCTGGTGTAGTGCCTATGAGGTCATGAGTTTAATTCACAGTACAAAAAAATGGGACTAGAGAGATCAACAAACATTAAATTTCAAGCCAGCAAGGACATGAAATCTGTCAGCTGTAGCACTGCTCAATGAGACAGTGATGCATCTTGACAGCTAGAAATTCTGGAAAGGACACTTATCACTGCTGGTTTTCAGCACCAGTAATTTTTTTTTTTGGAAGCAAAAGCTTCCTAGAACTTTCATTTCTAGTTTAAACCCATCTATTTAATGTCAGTGCTGTTTCCCACTAAATCCATATTCTCTGAAACCTTGATCTTGCCACCTATGATTTGGTTAACCATAGCATTTTCACCAAAAACACAACTTCTGTTTACTTTGAGTGCAAATCCAAGCTAAGTTAAGACTTTGTAGAAGGTTTGTAAGTGAGACACGGGTGTCCAGCAGATGACAGCAAGCAACACTACTGTGGAAAATGGAAGAGCTTTGCAACTGGCTCAGATCTAGTCCCTTAGTCACGTGGGTCAGAGGTTATCACCAAGGTGTTAATGAAGAGGAACTGGACTCCAGAGTTGTCCCTCAATTTGTTGCTAAAATCAATGCTTCTTTGTTTTTAATATGCAAGCAAAACACCTGGGGATTTTAATAAAATAATGTGCATTCTGATACACTAAGTTTCCCAGGGAAGGGTTATAGTGTTGGATCGGGTATCATACTTTGAGAAGCATGGGGCTTTTGGTAGCTTGTTTTGCAGTAGGTAATAAGGATCAATACTGGGGCCTCTCACATGCTATAAGGACGCTCAAACCACTAGGAAGATGCTCTAACCCTGAGCTATGCCTCCAACTAAGAAGAATATTCTGGAATCTGGTGAGAATGGACAAGGTTGGGGTGTAGGTGGTGTCAGAGGTGGAGCAACTTAGGCCCAAACCATGGAATTCATATTTTTAAATGAGTTAAATGGACTTTTATATATGATCAATTAGTTTCTGATTCTTTCTTTATATCTAGATTTTTAAATTATTGACATAAGTAGTTGCAGGTACTTACAGGCTATGAGTGAGATTTCAATACATGCATATATGTGGAATGATCAGATCGGGGTACTTGACCCATCCATCATGTCAGACATCTACCATTTCTTTGTATTGGAAACATTCAAATCCCCTGTATTAGCTGCTTTGAAATATGTAATTAATGGTTGTCAAGGATAGCATTCCACTGTTCTATACAATATTAGAAGCTCTTACTCCTAGTCAGCCACACCTCTGTCTTCATTCCTTCCTCCATAACACTTTTCCTAGTCTCGAGTGACCATTCTACTCTTTACTTACGTGAGGTGAACCTTTAGTTTCAGTGCTTGACTCACTTGACCCCTAGTAGGGAAGTGCTGCCAGGAATGTATTTGCATGAAGGGTTGCCGGTGACTAATTCTAAGCATGAAAGTTAGGCAGACTCACCTGGCACCATAACAAAGGCTCCTATGTAAGCAGTGAACTCTGGAACTGGTCATTTAGGTTTGCATCCCAGCCTAGCACCTAAGGACTCATGTTTGAGTTAACAGAAAGCAAGGAAGTCAAAGCATAAAATCTGAGAGTCCTGTTGTGTCTAAAAATCTCATAAGACACTGCAGCATCCAGTGGCAGTTTTTATCACCTCAAAGTAGAGGACAAGATGCTGGCTTTGATGACATAGGGGGCTCAATGAACCATTATGCTCCAACACCAGGAGATGGCATACCTATCTTCCTGCAACTCAGTCACTAGTGGAAGAGGACGGATACCTCCTGAGAAGAGTCACCATTCACCATAAAGGAGGCCAAGTGAACTAGCAAGAGCACAATGATACACTGCAGTAAACGTGCATCTGACCCTGGGAGACTTCTTTGAAATGACAGTGTTGCTATATGTTCATTTGTTCATTCATTCCAACATTTACTGAGATCTAGAGTGCCAGGCATTATAGTAGGTACAAGCTATCTGAGGGAAAGTTAAGGTATGGTTTCTCTCAATAGATTACACAGAAAAATGAAATACTGCAATGGAAAGTGAGAAAGGATGCACATACAGAGGGTACAGAAGCAGAAGGAACTGTCTGTTCTGTCCAGGGCTTCCCGGAGGAGATTTGAAGTTGACTTCTAAGTTTGGTGGAGTGGATGCAGAGGGAGAGAGCATGGTTCGTGTAGGCAGCTGGGCAGTGTGACAGTTTCAGTGTGACAGGGAAGGGCCATCTGAAGCAAGGAGACTAATCGCTCTGACTGGGGAAAGAGTTTGAGGATCTGGAACACAGTATGTGGAGGGACATCGTAAAAGATTAACGACTATAAACCTCAACTATTTTAAGCCACAGCCATTCAAAAGAGGGATTCCAAGTACTCACAGGGAAAACAAATATTCTCACCAAATGTCTCAGTGTGCTACTAAGTAGCCATCCTTTCTAATATTCTTAATTTAATTCCTTATGGGCTTTAAGAAAATAGAAGACAATTTCAGATTTGAAAAGATGCTGGGGCTGGAGCTCAGTGCTCAAGTGCTTGCCTAACATACAGGAGACCCTGGGTTCATCCCCAGTGCACCCCCTCCACACACACATGCACACCACACAGTACACACATGCACAATAAGATGCATCATTTAAAAATGTTAGCACTGTAGTATTATTCAATAAATATTTGACGACTTCTACTCTGGGGTAGAGACATACTACACAAAAGAGAAAGAAATGTCCTTATGATAGACATCAAGTTCCCATCCTGGGTCTTCCCTAGCTGGCTGTGGACCCTGGGGTGGGGGTCGGACACCACTGAACTTTGAGGAGCCAGCTTTCTCACCCCTGAAATGAGCCAGAAGGATCAATGAGATTACATCTGACTCACAGGATCAGATTTCCCAAGGAGCTAGAAATCAAGGAAAGGACCAGAGATCAGCAACATCTCTTAGGCATCCAGGTTTACCAAGACTGATGGGAAATCCCCAGGAATTCTTGACATCCCCCCACATCCGTCCAAGCAGCAATGCAGGAAATTAAGTCCACTATCTTCAGCAAACTCAATGGAACCATTTCCTTAATGAACCCCCCTGCAGCCCTGTGTGTTAAGCCAGAGCCTTTCCTTTCAAGCTCTCCCTCAGATACCCCATTCCTCCTGTTTCCTTCCCCTCCTTCAATCCGGTATAAAACACTGTGATTTGACCAGTAGCATGCACCCAAATGTGTGAGCACTCAACTGCTTCCTGGAAAGCATCTGGAAGGAGACCCAGTCATCCTTGGAAGCCGCTCTGGTAGAGTAAAACCAATGAAAGGGCTAGGCCATTTTTTCTATTAAATTTAATCCCAGGGAAACACATGCTTTTGTGTTTTTCAACCACTCACAGTAAAATATTTTTACTTTTAACAATAGAGCTTGGTGTGATGTCAAATATCTTTCCTCCCCTATCCATAATGAAAAATGCACTGAAAAAATAACATTGACTTGCTATCACTCAGCATATCCTTAACTTTGCAGCTGAACCTAAGGTCCCCATAGGCTTATTCTCTACCACCATAGTGGACTTTACATTTAATACTTGAGCACCAAGGTAGTCTTAAACTTTCTCATTCTTGATCTCTCTCTCTCTCTCTCTCTCTCTCTCTCTCTTTCTCTCTCTTTCTCTCTCTCCTCTCTCCTCTCTCCTTTCTTTTCTCACTCTCCTCTGTCTCTGTCTTTCTCCCTCCTCTCTCTCCCCTCCTCCCTCAATAGAAAGCTACTTATGCCATTTTTATTCTTGCTGAACTGTGAAACCAAGATGATCATGGGTCATAACTTTGTTGTATGGATGTTAATACCTTGAATAATCTTCCTTAAGGCTGTTACTTTTTCTGCTCAGTATACACCTATTTTTGCAATATATTTTCAAGTTTTTTTTGAAGACAAGGGTCTCACCACGTAGCCCCAGCTGGTGGGAATCCCTCTGCCTTAGCCTCCACAGTGCTGGAAGTGTAAGTGTGTGCCACCGTGCCCAGCTCAATCTTTACATTACATAATTCAAAATAGATTTAGAAATGTCACAATAGTTTTTAATAAAAATAAAGCAATTATTTGACTTTTTAAGGTCACATAAAATAGTTCATTCTTTAAATTAGGGACTTTAACTGCCCTGTTGAAAATCTAAAAGGGTTTTCTTTTTTTTTTTTTTGGTACTGGGAATCAAACTTAGGATCTTGCACTTGCCAGGCAGGCATGTGTGCCACTGAGCTACATCCCAGCCCTGGAATTCTTTTAGAATAAAGCCATTTTCTGAACAATTTTTTAAAAATCAAGAAACACATAGGGTTTTAACTGACTGGTGCGTTTACGACTTAACGCGGCCATCGTGCAATGGCACATTTTGCTGATGAAAAGCTCAAGACAATGATTCACTGACTTAGCATCCTCTACCAGCCCATTTCTTGCAAAATGCAGGTTATGAAGGCCAGTCGGGTGGTTAGGTATGTTCTTACTTGAGAAAGAAAGTACAGTGGTAACTGTTAGTAGCAGGGAGACCTAGCTCATCCTGACAGTCACAGCATCTCTGCTTTAGCACTGGTTTTGTATGCAGAAATAAATAAGAGAGAGAGACAGTGAGGAAAGAATTGAGTTGAGTCTGTTTCTTGGAGTCATTCACTGAATTTTAGAGTAAGAAAAGGTCCTCAGAAATCAACCATGTATTCTATTTTTTGCATTTTACATAAAACAAAACACTTACTTGGTGATTCTCAGACAAGAAATTATACATCCTGTTAAGAGAATTTTTATCAGGTTAAAAAAATTAACAAAGTACTGTACTCAAGTATAAAGTAAAAATATTTGAGAACAGGTAAATTTTAGAAAAAGTAAATAGAATAGGTAAATAGAATAGGTAAATGCCTAGTTTATCAGCAACATGACCCATCAGCTGGGAGATTTGTGGACCACCAAGTGTCCTAAGTAATGAAGATTTCAAAGATGCACTTTGGTGAGGAAAGTGTGGCTTCATAAACCTTGGCAGAACAAAGCCTTATGATGTCAAAAGAAATTTTAATTTGAGAGATGCATCACACTCAACTTGGAAATAGGTATCATTTTCACATACACTGTGAATGAACTCAATGTTACTGTGGAGATTAAGTTATAGTAAATTAGTTATAATAAACTGTAAATGTCAGCTACCCAAGGACTAAAGAAAAACAAGGGGGAGGGAGATCTGTGGCATAGCTCAGGAGTGTGATTCTTTAAAAGAAGGTAAGTTTTAAACTGGGGGTAAAAGCCTGCAAACCTTCCGGGAGAACAAGATCCCAATACAAAGGAAGTGAAGATACCTCAACTGGGAGCATCTATTTCTTTCTGTACAGATTTGAAAGAAGATGAATACACTTTAGAAGGAAGGTACATGATTTTACATATCATGCCCTCGCCCCACGCAAGCACACACAACGCTGATAAATGATAAATATTCGAAGTTATGGCATCTGCAGCGACACAGCTCCCGGCTCTAGAGAGCTGCAAGCCAAATGCTGATAAGCCCACAGGGCGGAAGTGAGGGCCTCTTTCTGGTCAGAGAAATGCAGCTAGCTCCTACCCCCCAGTTGGATCAAAAAGCCCAGAGGGCTTAGAAAGCAGGTAGCTGATTGGCGGTGTGGTTTGCTATCCTGCCTGGGAAGCTGCGGATTTCCAAGGCTAACTTCGCAGTGACAAATCTGAACGTTTCCTGATAAAACAGGTAAAGGGTCTGCACCTTGCCGACGTCTGTTCCCCCTCTTCCCATAACACTTGTAAAAAATTTTAAAAACCAGAAAGAACTCCCAGAGTTCTGCCCAATTAAATAAATTATAATCCAAGAGGGGGGAGGCGGGGAACACCAGGAGAGCCTATGCATGATCCCATAAGCTTCCAATTCAAGACGCTCAACTAAAACAAAACTACACTTCGCTAAACTTTCTCACATTTTTAAAAATAAAATAAAGACGTGTGTGTGTGTGTGTGTGTGTGTGTGTGTGTCTGTGAAGAAAAAGAATCCAGTAACATGCGCTTTCTCCTGCCACAATTTGTAGTTCAAAGAAACTTACCTAGGTTTACCTGTCTATAACAGATCGGTGAAATTTTTCTTTTTTGATTCTCTACGCAATTATATTTTAATATCAGCAGTTTTCCAAAACAAAAAAAGTGCGTTTGTGAAATAGAAGGTGCAATATTTAACATAGTGTGTACTTTTCCCAATCTATGAGTTTTCAGAAAGACTTTCAACCTGCCTCTGCGTCTATTAGTTTAACCGATCTAATTGCAACTTAGACATTGCTTGAAGTTTAAAAACTGACAGTCTGATTAGGTTTCCCTCTAAGAAAAACATCTCTTACAGCCTCTTAGGCTTAGCAGGTTTTATTTATTTTAAATAACGTGTTTAACCTGACCGACTGTCCGTCCCTTACTGTATTTTGCTCGTCTTTGCCTCCCCCGCCCCCTCCCCGCGAGGCGCACGAAGCGCTGCGCTGCGCACAGCGGCTCTCGGTGCGCTCGCGGACTGATGCGGAGGCTTGGCCGCTCTGCCCGACTTCGCACAGTCGGCGATGCCGACCCCCGAGTCCCTCGGGCTTTGACCCCTGGGTGGCGACGGTCTGCGCTAACTGTTCCTAAAATCTCAGGCCCCTCGCGGCTCCACCGCCTGTTCTCAAACGCCCGCCACGCGACAGCTGACTTAGGTAGCCAAGAGAACCTCTGCTATTCTTCAGCACGTAGCATTTGATCCAAATCGTCCCTTTTCTTGGCTCGGAATTTGCGGGTCAAGCTTGCAATTCCTGCATTTAACTGCATGTGGGCCCTCAGCTGTCCTGGCAGGTCGGGGTCACGCGCCGCGGGAACTCGAGCTGGCCTGCACCTCACGCAGCCCCACCTGGTGCGTGCGCGCTGCGGGGAACAGCGGGAGTGGTCGGGCCACCGGCCGACAGTCCCCGGCACCGGCTGCACGCTTGTCCGCTGGCGCCAGCGCCCGTCGCTGCTGGAATCCTCCACCCGGTGCACGCACGCGACCCTCTCCAGACTGTTCTCCTTCCCCTCGCGGCGCGAGGCCTGTGCTGGAGCCCAGGATCACCCATGCCCCCGCAGCCTTGCGGGCGTCCGGAAGGCGCTGCTCGCGGCTCCAAAGGGTCCTGGGGACACGCTCCAGGCCGCCTGGGAGCAGGCTTTGGGCGCCAGGAAGGTCCGCGTGAGCAGTGCCCCTCGAGCCTAGAGCTTCCGTGGGGACACTCCGCCCGGAAGCCTGGAAGGGGACCCGGACTGTGGCCTCAATGGGGCAGCCCTAGCTGAGAGCCAAGCGCGGTGCCAGGGCCAGGCTGGGTGGTGATGCCCGCGGGTCCCGGCCAGCCGCTCCGAGGTGCTCACGCGAAGGACGCCGTCACCCCTGAGTGCCAGCTGCGACGACGATCCCGGGCTCCAGCCGAAGCTCGCTTCCCCAAGCTGCAGCCTCCCTTCCCGCGCGCACCTGGACCCCGCCCCGGCCCCACAGTCTGCGCTCTCCGCAGGCTCATCGCAGCCCCGCCTCACCTGGAAGAAGCAGACAGCCCAGCAGCGCGCACAGCAGGACACCGGCGTCCCAGCAGCTGACCATGGTGAGCGCGATGCGGCCTGCTCGCCGGGTCCCCGAGCTCCTTGCGGCCGTCGGCCCTGCAGCCTGCGCCGTCCTCTTGCGCTCTTGTCCTGCACCCTGAGAGCCCCGGTCCGAGGCTCCAGCCAGGAGGCGACGCTTCCCTGGGTAATCCTCACCGCCCGGCGCCCGCTGGCCGCTGCGCTCCAGTCCCGGAGCCCGCTCCGAGCCGCCGCCGCCGCTGCCTGGGAGGAGTCGCGGGGAGCGTCCGCCTAGCTCTCTCCGAGCCTCCCGCGGACCCCGATGGAGAGGAGCCGAGGGCGGGGGCGATTTATAGCCCTTTCCAGCCCACTTCCTAGTCCAGCACCTCCTTCCAGTGACGTCAGGGTGTCCCCCACCCCTCATCCGCCTACCCACCTACCCTCTTCTTCCTCCCGGGTTTGCTTCCCTGAGGCTCTGGAGACGGGTGGGGGCCGCCGAGGGCGGGGGCGGGGGCCAACTTCGCCTGGGGGTGCGCAGGCTGTGCGGGTCCAGGAGCGCGGCCCTGACAGGTTCAGAGGGCTAGCTCCGTGCCCTCCTTCCCCCAGCGCTCAGGAAATCCTTACGAGCTCACTCCGCCTGGCTTACTCAGCTCTGGGGTCCGCCCGAAAATAGAGAGGGGACAGGGCTGGAGCTCCACAGCCGGCCCGGGGTGGGAAGTCAGATCCAAAGGAAGTTGGCCGCGCCTCCGCGACGGTGTCCTTGGCACCGAGGAGCGAGGCGCAGTCGGTCCGCTCCCCTTCCCTGCTCTTCCCGCGCTGTCCCTCCGCCCCTGACCCGCCAGACTGTCCCGAGACGTCTAGGAAGGCGCCAGGGACCCTCCGCTCAGGGCGCATTGGACCAAGACAGTCCGAGAGGACCGGACGCTTGCCTGGCACCTCGGGGAAGACTGCGGGCTCGACTCAGATCCCAGAGGAGGGCGTCTGCGACTTTTTCGGCTGCACTGATGTACCCGCCCAGGTCATTTCCTCAACCCCTGTGCTTCCTAGAAGCAAAACAAGGAATAACACTGTGATACCTTTAAAAAGCTGAGGCGTGAAACTGCTCCTGCAACTTGTAAAAGCCCAGCACTTGAACTTTATTTTCTAAAACTTTTTAGTGGCTGCTTGCTAGCAAGATGAGTGTTTCTGCTGCTACTGGAGCAAAACCAGGTGAAGCAAACTTGTGGTAGCATGTTATGTGCAAGGACACTGATTCCACCTTGGTTGTCCCTATTAGCTCAAAGGCTGAAGATGTCTTGTCCTTGTAAATACTGCAGATTTGCAAAATGGTCCTACTGGAACCTGACAGATGGTCGCGATAAAAGGGACTATGATGGTTCCTAAAAGGGCCAGTGACTCTTCCTGAACAACTGGACTTGCCTCCCCACTTGGGAAGATTGAGCAACCTGAAATTGCCACATTTCTGTGCCTCAGAGGCGGCCACCCGCTGCTCCCCGCAGGCAATACACGGGGACAGCAAGAGGTTCAGCATGTAAGCCATACTCCCTCCCCACCTTGTGATTCTGATGAAACTCAAGCCCATGAAGTTAAGGCTCACCTTTGGGCTTGGCCGGCCCTTTGTACTTCTCCAGTGCCCCTCACCACTCACCCTGGCTCTAGGAGTCTGACTCCAGCAGCCTTGTTCCACTCAAAACACATAATCACCTGTGGAAGAGCTGGGAGCCCACAGCCAATCCCTCTCCCAACTGGTCCTCTGCCAGGGAAAGCCTGGACACACCCACAGAGTCCTCTGCTTCACCTGCCAGCTGCTTGTCACTCCCACACCTTCTCCCAAGGAGTAGCTAGATAGCATTATTGCCCTTCTGTAGCCCAGGCAGAGGGACCCCAAAGGAAAGACACCATCACTACTTTTAAGAGGCTTGGGATCTGATATGGAGGCTGACCAAAAAAAGGGAGGGGGCCTGACAATACAGAACTCAGCTCAGTACCAGCGGGATGTGGAGGTGGAGCTCACCAAGAGTGTAGGTGCAGGAAGGCCATTTGCAGGGAAAAATCAAGAGGACTTTTTGGGAGAAACACATTTTCTGTCAGCTAAGTCTGGGGGAAAATGGTCAATCATACAATCCACAAAAGTCTACCTTAAAAAAAAAAAAGTCTACCTTAAAGCTTTTTATTCCCTCAAAAGCTATTTAGATTTCTTTTGCACACAGAAATGGGTCCCAAACCCACTGTCAGAAATTAATCTATGTTGAGTTTGGAAACCAGAACAGGCATTTGATGGACAGTTTGAAAGGTCTTTATTCTCCTCTAAGGTGCTCACCAACATTGTGAATGTAGTGCTCCATTATTTAAGGTTAACTGAGCCATAGTCCAATCTAATTAATTTATGTGGGATCCTGCTGTAAAAAAAGGTGTGGTCCCTCCCAAATCCTCACTTGTTCTTTTGAAAAGTTGCAGACTTTTAATTAAAGTCTGCAATTTCGTCCCAATTTTTTTAGTGAGTTGCGTTAGGCCTCTCATTGAGAACTAAGAAAAAAAAATGCTACAGATAGTTCTGAGGTTTGTTTGTGATTTCATTTTAACTTCAATATGGGGAATAAAGGTATAACTCCTGCCCCTTTCTCTGAAAGAGATAATACCTTTGCATAATGGGCTACAGGACTCTTCTAACTAAATCACACATGAAAGAGGTTTTATAGATAATGCTGATGGAAAAGATCAAATTCAACATGCCTGGTGGGTATAAAAAGCCATTGAAGTGACTATCTGCTTGCTTCCTGCTCACATACAAAAGAACATTTCATCTCCTGTTTGGTTAGCAAAACCAGACACTCTCTCTTGTTATCAGCTGCAAACATTCTCTGGTGGTTTCTTTCTTGTCATTATTCAGAAGCACACTGTCGGTACAACCAACAGCTTTTATATTCAAGACAGAGTAAAAGTGGCACAGCATCAGTATAAGAGACCGAGGAGAGTCCAGGGCAGGTCTTCCTACGAGGCTGGGAGCATGGAGCTGCTCAGCTTGCAATGGCTGAGATTGTGTCAGGAGTTTCATCCCATATGGGTTAAGTAGTTTGAAGTAAGAGAGGAAAATATACAGCATGAGTTGGTTACAAGAAGCCAATGGTCTTATTAACCCCTTTTGTGTCATTACATCTCTTCTGGACTGTTTGAGCTCCTTGGTCTAATGTGCACATCCTCCCAGATCTCTTGTAGGAAGCTCCACTACATGTACCAAGCAGGCACACTTGCAGCTCTATCAAACAGAAGTTAATCCGTCCACCTGCTCAAAGTCTTGTTTATGTCAGCCTGTAACTGTAGCTAGACATGTTCCCATTTCAAAGAATTTAAGCACCTGTAACTGAGTGGTACTGCCAGAATGCATGAGGGCCTCGGTTCTATCCCTACCACTGAAAAAGAGAAGGAGAAGCAAGAGAAAGCTCTTATCTGAGCCATCCACTCAGCCAATATCTGGATTTCCTTTTAACTTGCTCTTCTGCACTGATAGCTCCACGTGAAAGTTTGCTGAGTAGTTGTAACCAAGAAACCACCTGTGCCCAGGCTCCTCATTCCTATCCGTATGGTCACTGCTGTAATGGCATGCTGTAGAAATTCCTCTGCATATGCTGATATCTGCAACCTAAGCAACTACATTGAGGACAGCAATGTGTAATACAAAAACCATGCTTGAATACCTGTCGTCTTAGTCTTCTAAATGTGTACCATTTCTAACATCGTATCAATTGTTGCTGTACTCTCTTTAAAATAAACTTTAAAAAATGTTTAAAAAAGAAAGGAAAGTGACAAGAACAAAAACTTTAGATTTCTTTAAAGCAAGCGGGAAAATTCAGTCATATGTCCAATCTTACCTAAGTATATATGTTAATCTGAGCAACAGATTTGGCGATAAAAAGATAATGTATCAATCATTGTTAATCAGATATTATTGTTTTGAAAATCTGTAACACATGTGTTGTTGTATGTGACCCTGTTTCTGTCTTTGTTTCTGATTTTTGTTCTTGCTTTTGTTTTTACTGTAAAAAATGAAATAAAACTAAACAAAAAAAAAAAAAAAAAAGAAGAAGAAGAAGAAGAAGAAGAAAAAAGAGAAAGAAATTTCTTCCAGTTTTCCCAGAAGGAAGAGGGCAGCATTATCAGTCTCTGCAGGTAAGATGCTCAGTTTCCTCCTAAAGACAGAGAAAAGCACTGGGAAGGCCTAGGGCTTCTTTTGTGAGTTGCATTAGTTAAGCAAGGAGGAGAAAGAAGCTGAGATGGAAATCGCTTCCCGGGGTGAGATGGAGTGGGGTCCAGGCACAGTGGAAGCCCTCTCTGAGAGCTGTGCCAGCAGACCATAGGACTGATGGCAGCTGAGCAGGCTCTATAGGCCTGGGGCAGCCTGGCTTTTCTTGTTCCTCTGCAGAGCTTTTATCAATTCTGGCTTCTTTTGTCTTTGTCTTGGTTGGTACTGTTGTTGTTTGTAAGATCTCTGTTTTTTTGTTCTGTTTGGTTTTGATATGGCATCTTCCTATGTCACCCAGCCTGCTTCTGAACTCCTTATTTTAACTAATCCTGTCTCAGACGATTCTGCAGGCCTGTACCCTTACCTCTGGCCATATAAAAATCTTTTGATTTATTCAGAGGTTTGGCTGCTTTTTGAAGCGGAATGCTGGGGTTTTGAACTTCTCATTTCCCTGCTCCTTCTTCTATTCCTGGGTACCATGACATAACTCCTGTACTGCTTCCACTGCATCCTGTAGCATTTTTATGTCTGGGATATTTACAGAATGGCTCACAGAACAGCCCTGGTTATGGCACCTTAAGCTTTTGCACAAAAACATGTGTCTGCTTATGTAGATACATTGTTGACTAATTGTAGACCCTCATACTTTATTGGTTTGTTTCTTTGTAGTACTGGAGATTGGATCCAGGGACACTTTACCACTGAGCTACGTTCCCAGCCTTTTTTTACTTTTTATTCTGAGAAAGGGTGTCACTAAGTTGCTAAATTGCTGAGGTTGAGTTTGAACTTGTGATCCTCCCAGGTCAGCTTACTGAGAAGCTGGTGTTGCAGGCAGGTGCCACCCACCTGGCTCATGCATACTGTCATTATACATTTTTTACCCTGTTGAAATCCTCCATTCCACAGGCATGTAATACATTTTGTGTGCTCTTTTGCCTGTAGTTTTTCATCTTTTTCTTAATGCTAACTAGCCCAGAGCTGACCAAATAAGTGAATGACTGAATGAAAACAGCACGTCCAATGCCCGTGCAATCCAAGGACTCAAATTATTACTTTGTGAAGTTATCTCTAGATGTGGGTGCACCATATAAACATTTGCTCTTCTTTATTTAGGAGTAACTGAACTGATGGGTATAGCAGGAGGATGCTAGACATTTATGTGTTTTATTCATTTTAGGAAAGAGAAAGTAGAAGTCACAACTGTGTAATTAATAAGCATGGTGAAGAGAGATGGCAAAGCAGGTAAACAATACCTAAAACAACTCCTAGTAATCCCAGTGCTTGAGTTAAAACAAAAAGATCTTGAGTTCAAGGCCAACTGGGCAGCTTGGGCAATTCAGGAAGACTTTGTGAAAAAAAAAAAAAACCCTAAAAAAATGCAAAAATTAAGGAAATCTATATAGTGGCTATGTAGTCACTATGATTAACCATCTGGCTCAAGGCCAAATTTATCTTAATACTTAATGGATCAAGTTTATTTTGATATCAGACTTTTTCTTATTTTTTCACCTTTTGATGATTTACATTTCTCTTAGTACATTTATGTGGTATATGACATGTACACTGCCTGTGTGGAGTTGGAGCTTGTATATGACACATCTTAATTCTTCTTTATGCCCTGCCCCTCCTCTTCCTTTCCTCTTCTTCCCCCATTTGATCCCCTTTTTCTTT
>PVKN010011878.1:0-21254 GCA_004027915.1 Capromys pilorides
TTTTTATTTATTTATTTATTTGTTTGTTTGCTTGTTGTATTTGTTTGTTTCTTTATTTATTCATTTTGTGGCTGGCTCAGCCTGCCCTGGTGGTGGCGCTGGCGCAGCATGTGGTGCCGGGGATCGAACTGCAGTCCCCGCAGTTGCCTGAGCCCTCCTAAGCAGGCGCTTTAGACCACTGAACCATCTCGCCGGCCCCTTGCGATGTTATTTCTTGACAACATTTTTGTATTATAAGACTTAAATTATTGCCTCTATAATAAGTATAGATGTCTTGCTTTATTTTTTCTGATAATTAAGCTAATTTTTAATCATTTATTTTTGTTTTGTCAAATATCTTTAAATTTTTTGTTGATTACCTGATTTTTCTGATTCAAAGTAATTCTTTTGAATATTCTGGTGTTGATATTTTGAATTGTTTTACTTTTCATGATTTTTAACCTTTAGTAGTGAGTAAATGGCAAAAATACCTGTCTGCCTTTGGTATTAAACACAAGTTTAGTCTACTTTAAACTCATTTATTTATATTTGACAGGATTTGCTGTATTTTTTTAATAGAATCTTGATTTATATTACCATTTTGTCAAGAAATACAGAAACATAGTATTAGATTTCATTATACTAGCATTAAATATATATAAATAGAAACAGCTTTTCATACACATTTTATACATTTTTTAAATAACAAGGCAGACCTGGTTTGTTTTTACTTTTAGTGGTGAGTTTTTTTTGTCATGTGGTCCTGAAACTCAATAAAAACAGGAGTCGCTTCTCATTCATCAGATCCTTTGCTCATTTTTTGAGAAGGACTACCACAGTGACATATATTAGGGCTATTGTACTCATTTGTATGTTATTGTAGGTGTCATAAATATTTTATTTACCTTCACCCTGAAGCGTAAATTAAGTCCTAAAGAATTGTACTATGTTTTTATCCTAGAAGTTATCTGAATGTATGGCTAGTATTTCTTATTCAGTCTCTCACCAATGAATAGGGATATAAAAATATTTATCTCACTCTACTGAGGCAAATATTTACTGAATTCCCTTGTAAGAGTTAAATGAGATTATTTGTATGAGGTACCTAGCATGTAAAAGATGCTCTTGTGGTATTTGTTCAGCTTTTTCTATTCAAATAATTTTGTCAGCTTTTTCTCCTTTTTATTTAGAATCTACAGCAGGAGACAAATCAGTATCACATTCTTGCACAACTCCTTCTACGTCTTCTGCCTCTGGACTGAATCCCACATCTGCACCTCCAACATCTGCTTCCGCAGTCCCCGTTTCTCCTGTTCCACAGTCACCGATACCTCCGTTACTTCAGGACCCAAATCTTCTTAGACAGTTGCTTCCTGCTTTGCAAGCCACTCTGCAACTCAATAATTCTAACATGGACATATCTAAAATAAATGAAGGTAAATTTTTTTTCTTTTTTTTTGCGGGTACTGGGACTTGAACTCAGGACCTCTTGTTTGCCAGGTAGGCACTGTACCACTGAGTTGTATCCCTAGCCTGAAGATAAATTTTCATAATAACAAATTTTTGGAACTATATTTGAATTGTGAAATTTAAATTGTTGCTAAAATTCTAGTTTATGAATGGTTTTGCTTCCTTTTGAAACTCATGCTTGAACTTTATTTTTTGAAATAGAAATTGATGTTCCTCATTACCTTTGGTGGTATAATTTAGTAATATTTCTGTATATTTAAAGACTTTGTATTTGACCAGACATGATAGTGCATGCCAGTAATCCCAGCACTCAGGAGGCTGAGACCATTTAGGGTACATAGCGTAAGGCCAGCCTGAACTACATAATGACACCCTACCCTTTAAAACAAAAACAAACCTTTGTATCTTGTTGCTAGAGATGAGCTCTTATATGTTTAGTGTAGAGTGTTTATTTGTATAAGAACTTTTCTAATATTTAATTTTTTTTAATACCGTGTCTTACACTGTAATTCAGGTCGGGCTTCATTTCACTATGTATCTCAGGCTAGCCCCAAATTCAGAGATCCTCCAGCGTCATTGAATGCTGGGATTACAGGTCGTCCATTTCTAAAACTTGTATGGCAAAGTTACTTTGAATTATTTCAAATATACTAATTACTGGAAGGTTGGGAATTCAGGTACTTCAGTTACTAAGTTCAAGTGGTAAGCCCTTTTTTGTTCATAGTTCCAGCATTGCTTTTTATTGCACTAATAAAGTTCAGGCACTTAACACACAGTTTCAACATTAGTGGATGTGATTTTAATTTGCAAACCATTCATATTCAGACATTGAGTCCTGAGGGCATTGCAAAGTTCTGATTACAATAATCTGTGTGCATGTTTTGTAGAATATATTTAATAATAATTTAATTCTTACTCTGCCTTAAAAATAGGGCTATATCAGACCAGTCAGTGTTCTTACTGTTTTTTAAATACGGTCTTGCTATGTAGTTTAGGCTGGCTTAAACTCACTGTATAGCCCAGGTGGGCCTCAGACTTAGCCTCAGCCTAAGTGTTGAAATTCTAGGGATGCAGCACATCATCTGACTACTCTTAACCCTTAATGGACTTAATCTTTTCAATATTTTTATTTTATTCTCTTAAGATAATTAAGCAGTTTTACTTAGGTGCAACAGAACTTTTAAACAGTGCAAGAAAGTGGAGGTCAGGCATGGTGGCTCATGCCTGTAATCCCAGTACTTGGGAGGCGAAAGCAGGAGGATCATTGTGAGTTCAAGACCAGCCTGGGCTAAAAAGTGAGCTCAAGGCCAGTCTGAACTGCATAGTGAGACCCTGTCTCAAAAAGACACTTCCCACTCTTTAAAAAAAAAAAAAAAAGAAAAGAAAATGGCATAATATGTCATTATTGAATGGTCTTTCATGTCATTGTTTTTGTTGTTGTTTTGGTTTTTTTCTTATATATTTAGTATGGGGTCTCACTATGTAGATTGCGCTCATAGTGATCCCCCCCACCCCCCAGCTAGGGATCGAACTCAAGACCTTGCACTTGCCAGGCAGGCACAAGTGTCCCTGAGCTATGTCCCCAGCCCCTTATAGTGATCTTTCTGTTTATAACCTCCCAAATATGAAGATTACAGGTGCATGCTACGTGCCCAGTCTCAATTGCCATCTCAGCTCACCCTGGGGGCAGGGGCAGGGCCCAGACAAGGCCGGGCGCAACAGGCCTGGGGATCCAACCCTGGCCCCTGTAGCTGCTTGCAGTTGCTTTAGTCCCCTGAGCTATCTGGCTAGCCCAGTTACATGTCATTCTTTTTTTTTTTTTTCCTTTTCTTTTTGAGACAGGCTCTCTGTGCAGTTCAGGCTGTCCTTGAGCTCACCTTTGTAGCTCAGGCTGGTCTCAGACTCGCACTGATCCTCCTGCCTTAGCCTCCCAAGTGCTGGGATTACAGGTGTGCACCACCACGTCTGGCTTACATGTCATTCTTGGGCAATGTGGAGATACACAGTGTGAATGGTCAGCTCATCTTAAAATCAGTCACATGAAATACCCACATTTACCCAGGCAGCTTCTGGCATAATCAGCCAGAATCAGAAGTTACAGTGAACATTTTGAGGTAATTTTAAGTGTTGTGTAGTGATTTTGTTAGTGTAAAAGAAACTATGGGTTTATCTTTATGGTAAACTCAAGTGTCTTCTCTGCCTCCAGCCATTTCTTACTTATTTCAATGTCTTAGTTTGAAACACTCAGTATGGTTCATAAGCCTTTTTTGTTTTTATTTGAATTTAAGAAATAATGGGTTTTCAGTTCTTACAGCAGCTGTGACCCAAGCTTCACTGCAGTCTATAATTCATAAGTTTCTTACTGCTGGACCATCTGCTTTCAACATAACATCTCTGATTTCTCAAGCTGCTCAGCTCTCTACACAAGGTATTTATTCATATTCTTGGATGCTTCTAAAATTATATTTTGTTTTGAAATAACAGGTTCGTTTTTTGTTTTTGAAGAGATTACAATATAGATTTCCTTTTTATATTTGGTTTTTGGAAAATTGCATAAACTGCTTTTAAAAAAGAAGCTTTGACATTTATCTTAAGGTATTCCTGTCAGATGTGTAATGCGGTACAGTAAGTCCCAAACTTAAAAACTACAGTTCCTTTCTGGAGGAACACTCATAAGTCAGGTTTGTTCTTAAGTTCAGCAAAGTGAGTCTTACACCCTTTTGACACAAGTATGCAGTATCAGAGATAAAGAAACCAAACCTCCACATCACCACTGCTTTAACTCTTGCTTCTGGACATACTGACCTATGACTGGGCACTATACTACTGTGTATTTGCCACACTGTACAGTACACACAGCAAAACAGCGACAATATCCTACAGACATGTGAGGTACTTCCACAATTTGTTCATGTTTGTGTAATGTGGCATCTGTTCATATCCGTCCTAGTTCATAGGTTGCTTACTTACTGTATATACTTAATTTAGAATTTAAATCATTAGTAACATACTTTACTTGAGAACTGAAAATAAACTTTGATGTACCTAATTTTGTGACGCATCCCACATATTTAAAGACTTGAAGTTTGAGATTGGTGTTGCATGGTTGTTGACTAGTGGATAGAGATATGCTTATTGATTCTTTTTTCAATAGCTGTCCCTCTTCTCCATAAAAGTCCAGGTGTAGCAAAATACACACAGGAGTGAACAGGTTACTTAGTCTGAACATCAAGAAGCTGAGCAGATGTGGAATGGAAATAAATGGTGCACAGATACAACCCCTGGGCTAGCCTCTTGGGACAGGAACTGAGAAGGATAGCTGATCAAAATGAAAATGAGAACTAAAAATACCAAAGATGCTACCACATGGAAATAGGTTCAGGCTAAGCCTCCTAAAGGAGGAGCAGCCCCGACTCGGTGTGCTCACCTCTATAGCACATTTAAGCAGTGCGATAAGTTTTTTCTGGGGAATATAAAGCATGAGGTCTGTAGAATGTAATGCAGAAATCTTTGCTATGTATTTTACAAAGGGTTTTGGTTTATTTAAAGTTAACTACTGTACTCTTTTACAGCCCAGCCATCTAATCAGTCTCCTATGTCTTTAACATCTGATGCCTCATCCCCAAGATCTTACGTGTCTCCAAGGATAAGCACACCTCAAACTAACACCGTTCCTATCAAACCATTGATTAGTACTCCTCCTGTTTCATCACAGCCAAAGGTATGTCACCTCTGAGAAATGTAGAAAGGAACTACTTTCTTTTTGGGAAGTTGGTAACATTTTAGAGAAAGCCTCCTGAGATTTAGATAATATTTGAATGAATACAATTGATGGATAGTAAATGTGGAAGTGGAAATTTATTTGTATATATGTATGTATTTTAGGGAAGGGTCTACAGGGTGTTTAGGGTCTCACTACTAGATCAGACTCATAGTGATCACCTGTTTACAGCCTCCCGAGAGCTGGGATTGCAGGACTGTGCCACCACACCCAGTCTCAACCTGCCCCAGGGGTGGGGCTGGCATGGCAGGTCTGGGGAGTGAACCCCTGGCCCCTGCCCCTGCTTCCAGGTGCTTTTTATCTGCTGAGCTATATGGCTGGCCCTACAAGTAGAAATTTGAATTAAATCAGTCTTACCTTTTATATACTCAATATCTGATCTCTTCCCTGTTGACTTGGGCATTTATGGCATTGAGAGCAACATGAAGGCCTTAGTGTTTGGAGAACATTCAAACTCTGAAGCACATGAAAGACTATGTCAGTGACTTTGTTTTATGTTTTAATTTTAAAAATGAGTCACTTTCTCTTAGAACTTTGTTCCACATTTAATTTTTTTGATATCCTGAATATCACATACTATTTGCCTCATTTAATAGGTAAAATTAAACTTAGATTCAAAGTAAGTCTGGTTTTTGTGAGTCAAATGTTTAACTAGAAATTGTGGCATACAGAGCCCAAGGACCTCATCAGTGCTACCTGGCAAGAGTTAGTACTGCATCTTGTGATCCTTGACCACATCTTCTGTGCTGTCAATACCAGTTGCACGCATTGTTTGCTTTTTAACATGGAACTCACTGTAGATAAGTTGTTCGCTTTTTTTTTTTAAAGCATGAAACTGGGCTATTTCATTTTTTTTTATGCTGAACAACTCTTTATTGAAATAAGATCTTAAGAAGTAACTTAGACATAAAGTTATACTGCATCCTATCTTGAAGCCAGCTTCTAGGTCTTCAGATTTATTCATCTCCTTCATTCCTCAACCATTGTCTATGCACATTTCAGGGTCCAGATTTTTTTTTTTAATACCAAGTTACAGTTGCAGTTTTGTGGTCCCTATTATTTGTCTGCATTTTGATGGATGCTAGTTAAATATGAGCAAGATAGCCCTTATCTTAGAGACTAGAACTTATCTGTAAAGTGGTATTTTAAAGAGTGCAGTAAGTGTAAGAGTGAATTAAGTAGGGAAATGTTTTATATACTCAAAAATCAGTATTTCAGATCCATTAAGCAGATGACTATCGATATTTGAGTTTACATAGAACTTCATAGCTGTTCTTTATAAAATGCATTATAAGTGTTCCTTGTGAAAAAGGGCAAGAATGATTGGTTTGTCAGAAGTAACTTTGGCTGGATTTCGTGTAGTGTTGCATGCTTTGTAAGCCCACTATTTGGGAGACTGAGGCAGGAGAATTGCATGAGTTTGAGTTTGAGGATAGCCTAGATTACATAGTAAGCTCAAAGCAAAGTTAAACAACATAGCAAGACTTTGTCTCAAAAAACAAAAAAAAATCAAAAGTAGTACATTTTTTTTTTATTTTTACCTAAAAGCCAGGTATTGTGCCAACGTTTATAATCCCACTTTTAGGTAGACACAAACGCAGGAGGATCTCAAGTTTTAGTTCACCTGGGTGACATAGCACTCACAAACACAAAGAAGTTCAATGTGGTATTTGTTGTATTCCTTTCTTTGACTTCTTGGTTATTTTCATAAATCAGTTTGAAAATAAACAGTGACAACATAAATCTGTGTATTTTTATCTCAAAAATTCATTCAGTGAATTAACTTCAGTGGCTTATTGGTGTTATAAAGCATATAGATTATACATATAGTGAATCGATGGAGTCAGTATTATTTATTTCCCACTAATGTAAAACACATCTGGAGAGCTTTGCGACAGATAGAAAAAAGTTTTGCTCTGTGGAAATATAAGCAGTCCAGAACCCTGCAGTTTTAGGATGTGGCTGGATTATGAAAGGCTGTTTGCTTTTGTACTTTAACTTATAGCTTATATTGATAATATTTATGCTTTGTTGTCTATGGCTATTGACATGAAAATATGAATAGCATAGGATCCTCACTGGCACTTACAGATTTCTTGGTCTGCCTTCATATGATAGCGTCTTTTGGAAGACTGCTCAAGTTGAATTGTGTGCATATAGTTCAATCTCTGTATTTAGGTTTTTTTTAGTATGTATTTGAAATATGAGTATCTGATAAATATATATTGATGGAGGATTATATAGAAGAGATTACAATATGTTGGAAAACGGCTAAAAATCAGAAAAAAACTTTCCTTGCTGATGATGAAATTAGATGTGCTTCAAAACTTCATTTTATAACCTTTCATTTTTGTTTTGTCGTTTTATGTGTTTGGTACAGGGTCTCACTACACAGCTTGGACTCATAGTGATCCTCTTGTTTTCAGCCTATCCAATACTAGGATTACAGATGTGAGCCACCATGCCCAGACTCAGCGTGCACCAGGGTTGGGGCCAGGACCAGCACAGCATGTGGGACCAGGAGTCAAACCCTGGTCCCTGTGATGCTTAGTCTGCTGAACTATCTCACTGGCCCCGTTTTATAACCTTTGACAAGACCTTTGGTTCCCCTTGAGGAAAACTGGATTTTATAGTGTTTAAGGTTACTAACTAGATAGGTGGAGAAAGGAGTGAGCTGAATTGGGAGCCTGCCTAGGTTTTTTGTTTTGAGTTGGGTTAGATTTTTTGAGACAAAGTCTCCATGTAGTACAGGTTGGACAAGAATTCGCTTTGCAGCTCAGCCAATCCTCAAATCTGCAGTGATTCTCTTGCCTCAGACTCCTGATTGCTGGAATTACAGGCATGCACCATTTCCGTCTTAGGAGCCTAGCCAGTTAACATCGTTTCTCCAGTTTTGTGCTATTTGCCTATGTGACAAATCTATCTCACCAGCTTTTGACATTTTAGGTTAGTACTCCAGTAGTTAAGCAAGGACCAGTGTCACAGTCGGCCACACAGCAGCAGCCTGTCACTGCTGACAAACAGCAGGGTCATGAACCTGTCTCTCCTCGGAGTCTTCAGCGCTCGAGGTAGGTTGATGTGTGCTACATTATTTTCTGTAGTTGGCACGCTTTGTTTCAGTATTATTTTTGTATATGTTTTGTAGAGTTCAAGGAAAACCTAGTTTTTCTCTGTTTAAAAACAAATCTTTTACACAATAAGTAGATTGCTGTCCAGTAAGGAAGCCTGAGTTACTTTGATGAAAGCTTTTCTGTTTTAAAGTTTTACTTAGTGCAGTGTATATGAGACTGAAAGCACATGATGATACAGTATTTTGTTGGTATTACATCACTCTTTACCCTTCTCAGCATTTTTGACAATCCCAGGAGATTAAATTTGGGCAGTGTTTCCTAGCTCATGGGCCCCTGCCTCCATTCCAGTAGTTGCAGCTCTGACTCTCTCTACACATTGCTCTTCACATAGTTGTGTGACACTGTATTGTGTTTTCATTTGTTGTTGTTCATTAAAAGTACAACTTTAAATGAAATATGTTGAATGAATAATTTTTATTTTATGAATTTTCCTATTTTATTTCACACTATGAGGTGGCAAAATAATTCAACTGTTGTTTTTATTGTTTTCTAAACAAACATTTCAGAGCTTAAGCCTCCAAATGAGAGTTCTTCCCTTCAAAATAATCACCTTGGGAAGCTGTCTACTTACTCCAGCAATGTTGCCATTGCTCAGAACATTTTTGGGAAATTCTTCTTTTAAATTGTCTTTAGAGGCTGCAGTATTATTTTAAATGTCCTCAGTGATGAAAACTCTTCATCCTTTGGGAGATTTAGTTTTTGGAAATAACTGAAATTCATTCAGAACGAAGTCTGGTGAAGCAGGTAGGAAATTAACTTGGGTGATTAAATTTTTGGTTCTCACCACCATGTCCCCAAACCCTGGCCCAAACCATTGACTTTAAAAAGAAGATAATGTCAATATTAACATTTTTGGTCATTTTTAGTCTTATTTTGCCACTGTGTTCATTCAAAACTATCTGGTTTTTAAATGCCTGTGTTTTGTTTCATATTATTTTACCCTCTGTGTGAGATGTAATATTCAAACGTGCCTTATAACTGTTCAAATATGACCATTTAATATGACCGTTAATTTTTGTTAGTGCTTGCGCTGTACAGTCAGCAGGTTCTGCTGTCAAATTTGGAAGTGTTGGGAGGGCACTTTATTCTCCCCAAAGGGTATTGAGGAATATATAACAAATGTTCTTTGGATTTGTTTATTTGATAGTAAAATTAAATTTTTGTGGGAGTTCATATGAATATTACTAACAGACAATTTCTAAAGTATCTAGAAGCCACCTTTTAAAATACGTTATTCAAAATTCTGTTTCTCTTCTAGTAGCCAGAGAAGTCCATCACCTGGTCCAAATCACACTTCGAGTAGTAATGCATCAAATGCAACAGTTGTACCACAGAATTCATCTGCCCGCCCTGCGTGTTCCTTAACACCTACGCTAGCAGCACATTTCAACGAAAGTCTCATAAAACATGTTCAAGGCTGGCCTGCAGACCACGCAGAGAAGCAAGTATGTTATAGACTATGTGACCGGCAAAAAAGAATTCGTAGAACAGCTGAATTTGAACTATATGTGTAACTTTTCTAATCTCATTGTCGGTAATTGTTTTATACAATACTAGTTTATAAGCTAAAAGTTTATATTTTTACTCAGAGATGAAACTAGCACAGTTAACTATTAACTGTTTCCACTTCCTTTATTAGATAGCTACCCATCTGTAGTGTCTGAAAGTTGTCATTTGGGGGCCAGGAATTACGTATAGCTCAGCAGTGCTTTGCCTCCCTGACAAGTGCAAGGTCCCCTCAGTTCCTGATACCAAAAACAACTTGATAATTTTTTTTGGTGGCTGGGCATCTTTCATTAGCATAGGTTCTGATTCTTCCTATCAATGTCCAGCTGTCCTGTAAGTAGAAATACTATTCACTTAGGAAGCCTGGAGAGAAAGGCAAGTAACTTCCTTGTCTCAGTTTTTTTATATGTAATTCGTTCTTTTAAGTGCACCAGCATTTTTGCACATTTATTGGAAAAGATGAATTATTCTGTAATTTTTTTGTGTGTAATCTTAATATGAAATTCTTGTTGGAAATGTAGTGATTTATGTACATAGATACTACTTAAAGAAACATTTTATATAATCTTTTTATAGGCATCAAGATTGCGTGAAGAAGCCCATAACATGGGTAGTGTTCACATGTCAGAAATATGTACTGAATTAAAAAATTTACGATCTTTAGTCCGAGTATGTGAAATTCAAGCAACTTTGCGTGAGCAAAGGTAAGTTTTTAAGTTCTGTAGCAGTAATGGGAAGTACTTTCTTTTTCCTGTTCAGAGTGTAATGCTTTCCAAAAACACATTGGATCCTTAAAGCCATAGATAATACCAGACTTCATAGTTTAATGCATTTTCTATCTTAACTAAGCATATATATATAACATCATGACTGAAGGTTTCCTGGTTTCAGGTGAAATTGCTCTGAATTTCTTTTTCTTCACAATTTCACAGATTAAAAAAAAAATTGTTCTTAGTATAGATGTTAGCAACCTTGCGTAGTTTTTTGTTTGTTTGTTTTTGTTTTGTCATTAGGTTAAGAACTTTCACCTTTTCACCTTAGGAAATGTTTTGCAGCACTCTTCAGGATGCTGGAATTGCCAGCATTGTTGCTGTGTACTTTCAGGGCATTTAGTGAAGTGAGGGTTATTTGAACACAGGTACTTTGATATGGTAATGGTTAATTTGATACTAAGGCTGCTACTAAATGACTGCTGAGTGGGTCATATTTAGGAATTGTGTCTGAAATTTATCACTTTTGAACCTCAAATACCTGAAACCACAGAGATAGTTGATGCATGAAGATGGCTAATGAACACAGATTTCATGTATGAAATTTAAAATTCTCTTTGAGGGATCATGTCCTTATAACTTCATGATTTGTTTTTCATGATGCATGATAAAATAATTTTTCTTAACCCCCATGACAGATGTTTTCTTAGCCTTTTTCCATAACTATAAGCTGTAGTGACATTATTTCAAAAGTGACAGCAGCTAATCATGAGTCTGTTGATTTGAGATTAGTACTTAGGGGCTGGGGAGATAGCTGAGTAGGTCTAAACACCTGCTTATGCAAGGGTGGGGACCGGAGTTCGTGCCCCAGTACCACATAGTCTCTCCCCCACCACCACCACCAAGTGCTGAGCTGGCAACCCAGTCCAGGTGTGGCACACTTGTAATCCCAGCACTGGGGAAGCTGAAAACAGGTTCACTACAAGTCCAAGCTGTGTAGTGAGACTCTGTACCAAATACATAAAATAATTAAAAAAAAAAAAAAATCCTATTACAAAATTAAAGCCAAACTTTTTAGTTCTTTACATCTAATGCATATCCCTGGTTTCAGAGGGAGGAGTTAATCTTGTCATGAAACTACAAATATTTACTAAATACCAAATTTGGATTTGTAGTAAAATTGGAAGAGTAGTTTCTTTTTCAGTTTTCAAATAGGTTTTTTGTTTGTATGTTTTTGTCTTTTTGAGACAGGATCTCACAGTGCAGTTCAGACTGGCCTTGAGCTTACTTTTGTAGCCCAGGTTGGTCTCAAACTCACACCAGTCCTCCTGCCTCAGCCTCCCAAGTGCTGGGTTTATAGGCATGCACCAACACACCTGGCTCTAATAGGTATTTTTTGAATAGCAACTAGGATTTTTATAACTTTAGAATGTGGAACTAAAATAAAGAAAAACTTCCTCTGATATTTAAAAAACTATACTGGTCATTTTATGTCTTAAGGAAAATAGTACGCATGGTCAGATAGCAATTGAGTGTATAGTTATGCCATAATCCACCAGTATTGCAGATGATAAATATCACAGTTTACAGAAGAAGAAGATCAGAAAAGATTTCCTAGTGTGAAAGTAGTTCACTGTAGGGTAAATGAAGTTTGTATTTTTTTGTGTTAAGTATACAACTTATCAATTGGAGTTTTAGTTCCATTTCAAAAACGCTGAACTAGAGAATTCAGCTATGTATTGAACCCAGAGCTTCAAGCATATTTAGCATGCGTTCTACCTCTGAGCTCAGCCTCAGCTGGATTTTCAGTAATTGAACAGTGCACAGTGGCCCTTAAGTATTTACATGTAGGTGGTATGTAATGGTCCGATTAAGGTAATTGGCAACATCACTTCAAACATCATTTCCTTTTGTTGGAAACATTCAAAATCCTCTGTATTTTCCAATTGAAAATAAAAAGATTGTTAGCCATAGTTATCTCAGCTTTAATTTTGTGTATCTACTTTGAGTATTGCGTGTAAAGTTGATTAGACTCTTACACTTGATAAAATTTAACTGTAATGGGCCAGAACATATGCAGTGTTTTTATCTTAAATCAGTCCTTGTATTTAAAATAATTACTGAGAAATTGTTAGAAAATTAAGAACTATTTGCATGTATTCCAGATAATTTTATCTTAATTATAAGCTAATACAGACTTAATTTACTATAGTTGTAAGATATTTTCAGTGTTTTTAAAATTTATTTACTTATTTTATAGTGTTTGTTCACACAGATTCTGATGTCTGCTTTTATTTTTCAGGATATTGTTTTTGAGACAACAAATTAAGGAACTCGAAAAGCTAAAAAATCAGAATTCCTTTATGGTGTGAAGATGTGGATAATTGCACATGGTTTTGAGTACAGGAACTATAAACTATTGCCCAATCTTAACATTTTTGAGCTGCATTTAAGTAGACTTTGGACCGTTAAGGTGGGCAGAGAAAAATGACAAGGGGATAGGGTCTTGTGAGAGTCAATTCAGGGGGAAGATACAAGATTGATTTGTAAAACCCTTGAAATGTAGATTTCTTGTAGATGTATTCTTCACGTTGTAAATATGTTTTGTAGAGTGAAGCCATGGGAAGCCATGTGTAACAGAGCTTAGACATCTAAAACTAATCAATGCTGAGGTGGCTAAGTACCTAGCCTTTTACATGTAAACCTGTCTGCAAAATTAGCTTTTTTAAAAAAAAAATTGGGGGGGTTAATTTATCATTCAGAAATCTTGCATTTTCAAAAATTCAGTGCAAGCGCCAGGCGATCTGTGTCTGAGGATGCAATTTTGAACCATATGGGCAGTGTACAAAATATCATGAAACAACTGTTTCCACACTTGCACCTGATCAAGAACAGTGCTTCTCCATTTGTTTTGCAGAGAAATGTTTTTCATTTCCCATGTGTTCCATTTCCCTCTTAAATCCTTGATCTGATTTTACCCATTTTTTAAGACTTTTCCTCCTTTCTTAAGGCACTGTTGCTATGGCACTTTTCTATAACCTTTTCATTCCTGTGTACAGTAGCTTAAAATTGCAGTGATTGAGCATAACCCACTTGTTTGTATAAATTATTGAAAATCCATTTGCACCCTGTAAGAATGGACTTAAAGTACTGCTGAGCATGTGTACTGAAAGTACACTAATTGCTCGATTAAAAGGAAATGGCCCAATGAACATGGTTGTGGGAGGGGAAAGAGGAAACAAAGCTAGTCAGATGTGAACTGTATCTGTTGTAATAAACACGTTTAAAAAATGAAAAATTTTGTTATTTTTCTTTTCCTTCGGTCAGTGCACATTAGAGTTTAAACTACCTGGGTTTTCTTTATCAGAACTATTCTTGTTGAATATTTATACTTAAAGGAATTAATTCCTAAAGGAACATTTGTTTAAAACATATTAACAGGAAATTGTGTATAAGATATTTAATAAAAATGAAATTCAACAAGAATGATTAAGTCACTTCCCAAGTGATTGTTATTTGTTAAGCCCTGGTTTACCTCTGTCTTGCTATTATGACGTTTCATTTTGAAGGATGTTTGTGTTGTAGCTAACTGTTCAAGTCTGGTGCTGACTGCTGTTCTTAGCCATCACAAAACGCTAAATTTGTGTAATTGGAGCTTCCTGCTGTTACCTGAAAATGGTGGGAAAGCTCAGCTTTGTATATTGTTTCCTAAAGTATATTAAAATAAAAAAAGAAACTATTGCTACTATACAATTACTTTGGCTTTTTTTCTTTGCTAAAAATACTAGTCACGTGGCCTTAGTATGACACTGCCAGTATTGTATCGAATATTTATGTATGCAGAAAAATTTTTAACTGCAAACTTTTAACCTGTGACTTAGCGGGCTTTTCTGGGTGGTGGTTGAAGCAGATGAGTGCTTCCAGAACTGCCAGCACCACATGCTCAGCTCTGACGGTTTGCATCCACATCAGTGTTACTACTTGCTGAGATACCACCTTGAATTTTGGAATTGTTCCTTTGGTTATGTTAAACTACACAAGTTAAAAGTTGGATTTTTCAGTTAATTTCACAAGTAAACCAAGCTTTCAGTGGTATTTTCTGAAATAAGATGTTCCCATATATTTGAGAGGAATTTAAATCCCCCTGTGACTTAATGTTTCTTAAATGTAAGAAAAGACAAATGCCATGAATTATGTTTGTCATGAAATGTTCTTGCTTGTGATTGTTGCCATTTTCTGGACTAAATTAGTGCATGTAAATGAAGCCCCGAAGAGCTATTAAGCTAGAACCCTTATTGTATCTTTCCTGGGAGGAACTGAGCAATTTGTAATGTAACAAGGTGGATGTTTCCCAGTCATAGGGCAACTTGTGATTGAGGTAAATATGAATTTGATTTGTTCATAGCTTGTCACACTTTTCTTTTGTTAAAAATATTATATCCATAAGTAAATCAGTTATATATATTGGGGAGAAGATAACTAATTTGAATTTGTTATTAGTGAATTTTTTAAATGCTAAATTTTCTTGGAATATTTTTATAATATTTGATCCACTTATAGTTCTGTAGTAAATGATTTTAAATATTGCACTTTATAATACAAATATTTCCAGTTCCTAACCTGCTTGAAAGGACTAGGGACCATAGATTAAAACAACAGTGTTCTGGGGTATTCTTTAGTGGACCCACTTTTTTTGGATTTGAGCATGTGCCTTGGTTTAAATAATGTGAAAACAGAGCCTTCAAGAATTTTAGGGCATTTTCAGGGTTGTTTTGTTGTTGTTTGTTTTTAAATCAGTTCTCTGTATTCAAATCTTAACTGCTATGACAAAAAATACATTTTGGGATGGTGCACCTGTTAGAAAAACTTTCCTCTGAAGAAACACCTTCTGTATCTCTTTCGTTCAGTAAAGCTTGGTCTTAAAACTGGGGCTATATTTTAAGATTTCATGTGCACTGCAAACTACAAACTCCAGCTCTTTGAATACATGCTCTTTTAATCAGCCCAAATGAATGACTGGAAAAGTCTTACATAATGTGTTTCACAACTGCAAAATCTTTTGAAGGGGTGGCTTAACACCTTGGAAAGAATGGATCATTCTTCTAAAATGCAGTTCTGTGTTCAAATAATCACAACCAAGGGCTTTAAACCATTTTTTTGAGGTTGAGCGTGTAGGGCAGATAGTAATGCACTCTTCATACCATATTCTTCTAGTTCAGGACACAACGCTACTGTACTTAGATGCTGGGTTTGAATATACAGATTTCATTTCAATACCTGTAAATATGCCTATATTGTATTGTACACATGTACAAAATGACACTGAAAGTAATAAATATGTTTTGATTATATGGTGCAGTTATTTCAGAACTGTTTGGAAATAGTCCTAAGAATGTAAAATTTGCATTTGAGTAAGGAAGCTCAAAGTCCTGATTACTGATAGAAGTCAGCGATCATGTTTAAATAGTCACAATATCTTAATTCCTTTCAGTGAAAAACTTTAAAGGCTAGGAATATGGCTTAGTGATTACATGCTTGAGTTGAGTCCCTGGGTTACATTGCCAGCACCACACCCATCCCACGCATGTGTATACATTCAGCTTGAGGTCCTAGGGTTCTGCAGGACCTCAGATGGTCGTGTGCTCCTCCTGGCCTCTCAGCTGCGGGGGTACCCTGCAGTCTGCTTAGGTGAAGTCACCCTGCTATCTGATCCTCTTCTGTCAGATCCATCCAAATTGTCTTGTACCTCACTAAGATTTCCCAGCAACACTTAAGGTAACTGTAGTGTGACAAGGTCTCTCTAAAGAGAACTCTGGTTTTTCACACTTGATTCTCTAGTGTTCATTTTGACACCATCCTTTTCCTGACTGCTCAAGACTCAGGCCAGTCAGTTTACTAGCTGTGTCTACAAAATGCATTTTCAATCTCAGAACTGCTCCCTGCTTCCATGTCTAGTCAGACCCCTGTGGGACCCACCTGTGTTTAGGAGTTTTTTTGTTTTGTTTTTCTTTATATATTTGGTACAGGGTGCAGCTCGCACTCAGTGATGCTCCCCTTTTCAGCCTCCCTAGCATTAGGATTATAGGCGTACACCACTACACGCAGACTCTGGCTGGCTTAGCTTGCTCAGGAGGGACTAACACAGCATGCAGTACCAGGGATCTAACCCTGTCTCCTGTGCCTGCCTAAGCAGGCATGCAGTCCACTGCACCTGTGTTAAGTTCCTTCCCTGTGCCCCATCCCCATGCAGGGCACACAGTCCGACAGCTGCCACAGTGAAGTAAAGTACATACTGTGACATGTTCTTTCATTAATTTTAAATTTGGAGGGGCCGGGGAGATAACTCCGTGACACAAGTGCCTGAATGGCAAGTGCAAGGTCGTGAGTTTGAACCCCGGTCCCACAAAAAAAAATTTGGAACAAAACCCCAACTTGTCTACCACTGCTGTTGCATCAGAGCCTCTGAATTTCTCCATCTTGCTCATCTCACGCCATTTCTTCCTGTTCATCATGACCCTGGAGGTGTTTTTGTGTGCCCACAAGTTGTCTTGAAGAGGACAGTACTGGATGCACAGCATGTTGAATGCTTGTTGAGTAAGTTATGAAGGATAAAGGAAGAGTTTCAAATAACAGGATTCAAAGTTTGGGTCACTGAAAAGTTTTTTCTTAAGTTTTTCTACTGGGTCTCTGGAAGAAGGGAACAAGTCAGATAGCTTTAAAGATGATTACACTTTCCTGTTGGTGCCAAAACTTATTGTCAATCAGAGTAAGCAATTGGGCAGTAGTAACAAAAGCCACCTATGATACATTTTAGAAAAAAACAAGATTCTGTACTGTGATGTGAGGTTGGCCAGTAGCAACTAAGGGAAAGATTAACAGAAATGGGGTCAGACACCTGACTTCACAAAGCACGCATGGGTACAGCATGAGTTGGGGTGATTTCATAACGCCCAGCAAGACCCTTCTGACTTGTAAGCGCAGAAATGTGGCGCCGGAAGCCCAAAGCCCACTGAAAAAACAAGATAATATCACTAGTAGAATGTGTACTGTACATCCCCCATGTCACAAGGGCTGGGATATAACAACTGCCAGCCTCTGCAGGAGCTGGGGAAGGAGTAGGGTTCCTACAAGTCTGTGCCACAAGGGAGCGTCTTCAGTTTTCTGGATGCTTGTTAAACTGCCCAGTGTGGTCAGCTTATGAGGGGTATTAGGGTCACAACAGATTTTCCAACTCTTTGAGGTAGGTCCAGGGTTTCACTTCTGTGAGAACAGTGGAATCGCACGACAGTGATGCCCCTCCAATGGGGCCAAGCAGGTGAAGACTAACTGGGAGACCACACCTATTCAATGTTGCAAAAATACAGTAAGAACTGGAGCAGAGAAACCTTACATTTCACTTTTTTCCACATTTTTGGGGGGTGTTGGAACTCAGTCTCAGGACTTCACACTTGCCAGACAGATGCTACACCACTGAGTTTAATCCGCAGCCTCTTTTCCATATTTTTGATGCTTAACATTTTACCACCTCTATGACTTGGTAAAATGCTGCTGTGATTGGAGAAAGCGCTGGTCTTTAAAATTCAGTGCAATTCAGGCAGTTTTCTATGTCCATTTAAAAAGTTGGGTCTCTGAAGGTACTATCTAAAATACTGTATTTGGGCCGGGCGTGGTGGCACACACCTGTAATCCCAGCACTTGGGGGGCTGAGGCAGGGGGATTGGTGTGAGTTTGAGACCAGCCTGGGACACAAAAGTGAGCTCAAGGTCAGCCTGAACTGCATAGTGAGACCCTGCCTCAAAAATAAATAAATAAATAAATAAATAAAGTACTGTATTTGGAGGACAAGGGAACAGAAATCCTAATTCTTAAAATTTTAAGAGCCAAAATATTCCTCAGCAAACAAAACAGTGGAAGTCACACAACCATGTTCTGTAATCTAAAAAATGATGGCCATAGAGAAGAGAGAACAGGAGGCTTTGCAGCTCTATATCCCTGCATTATTGTGCATTCAGAAAACAGCCCCTGTGGTGCTCGCCCCACTGTGGTACTGGGGATGTGGATCTAAAGCTGGGAGGATGGGACAAGGCAGGCCTAGGGCTGAGCAGAGGGCAGCTGAGGAACAGGGTGCAGGGAAAGTTAGAGACCCTGAGCGAGGTGACAGGGAATGCTGAGAGTCCTAGCCCCTTGCTCTAGGCTCCAGGCTTTACAAGACCATGGGCACTTCCTGCAAATACGAGAAAGAGAAAAAAGCTTCCCAGCACACACACATATAACTAGCACAGCCCTAACAGAAAGAACAATAGTTCACTAATTTGATTTTCTTTTCTTGCTTTGCTTTGTTTTGTTTTAATTGTGGTACTGGGGATTGGACCCAGGGGCTTCATCGTAAACTACATCCTAAATTATTTAAATTGTTTGGAATTTTGAGACAGGGTGTTTGTTACTGAATTGCCCAGGCTGGCCTTCAGTGGCAACCCTGCTGCCACAGGCTCTACGAGTGCTAGGCTTGCGTGCATTATGTGCCACCACACCCTGCAGCTAGCATTTCTTGACAAAGATGAAAAGCAATGTCTTGCAAAGCTGTAAGAAGTGTTTAAAAATGTACCATTACCAAACAGGGAAGATCAGAGACTATACTCATTTGGTGACAGGCAAGGACACATCCAACACAGAACTGTAGGAAGTGCATATGAATGCACTGGTGGAATATGGGAGGAAACAGGAAGACATCAGTTTTTTTCTTTCTCAGCTGAGAGGTCTCCAGTTCATGGATTAAGAACTAGAAAGGGGGACTGGGGAGATAGCCTGCCTGGCAAGTGCAATTACATGAGTTTGAACCCCGGTCCCGAAAAACAAAACAAAAAAACAAGAAAGGTACTGTGGTCCCGGCTGGAGCAGGCTCTTGCCCCAGAGGAGATTTTGTTCAAAGGAAGGCAAAAAGGAAAAAAGAAAACATGAAAAAGCAAGTTCAAAACTCAACATAGAGCTGACACAGGACTGAGGATGAGGGATTTCAGATGCAGAGGTAGGAACGGCCTCACAAAGACAGGACCTTTGGGCTGATCCAGAGCAAGACAATCACTGGAAACCCCAAGTCAAATCAGATCGAAAGGCAAAGCCCAAGAAGCATCCCACAGCATTCAAGGGCAAAAAAGAGCAACTATGGATTCCCACTATTACTTCAGTGCAGTTGGAAAACAGCTAGTCAATGCAGTTAGGAAAAATAAGTGAGCTACAAAAATGGAAAGAAGTACTACTCTTTAGTCATGTCTATGTGGAAGATAAAAGTCAACAGGGGCTAATCAAAATTTTAATGTATCAAAAAGCATCATTACAAAGTAAAGTAGAAAAGGACTTATTATGGGAATGAAATTAGGATGTGACTAGGATCCATGAAAAAAACCTTGAAGGCTTTTCTGTGAAAACAGTGTAGGTAAAGCTGGGTGCGGTGGCTCCTACCTGTAATTCTAGCACACAGGAGACTGAGGCTAGAGAATTGCAGCAAGTATGAGACCATGCTGGCTACAAAAGTGAGCCAGCCTGAATTGGATAGTGAGACCCTGTCTCAAAAAAAAAAAGAAAAAGGGGCTTACTGGTTAGCTCAGTTGTCTGAAGTGTCTACTTGGGCAAACTCAGTCAGGCACAGGAAACCGCAGCTTGATCCCCAGCACCACATGCTGCACCAGACCCACCCTTAAGGCAGGCTGAGCCAGCCAAAAAAAAAAACTCTCCCAAGTTTTGGGCCAGCCTGATAGCTCAGCAGACTAAAGTGTCTGCTTAGGTAGAGTGCCGGGGCCAGGATTCGATCCCCAGTGTGTTGTCCTGGCCCAGTCCATGGGGTAAACTGAAACTGCCATTGAGACTGGGTGTAGTGATGCACACCTGTAATCCCAGCAGTTGGGAGGCTGAAAACAGGAGACTCACTATGAGTCCAATCTAAGGAGTGAGATCCTGAACACCCTGTAGACCCTGCCCTAAATACAGGGGGAAAAAAGATATTTTAAAATATGGGCTAAGGGTGCAGCTTTACAGTAGAGGGCCTACTTAACTGATGAAAATCAAAAAGATTTCAAAAGAATGTTTTATGTATGACATAGTGATACTACATGTAACATACAAAGCACAGAACTAATAGGTAACAAAGAGGATATAATAGCATAGCATGACAATATGGATTTAGAGTGCAATAAAGGTTATGTTTCAAACTGTAGAAATAATGAATATTTATACCCAGGGGATACTGGCCAGCAGTTCAGTTGAGTGTCTTTGACACGAATTTACAGGGTGCTCAACTTTAGAAAAGCTGGCCTGGGGCCGGGGAGATAGCTTGATGGTCTAAGCACCTGCCTGGCAAGGCTAAGGATCCAGGTTCAGTCTCCGATACCAGACAGTCCAAGCTGTCTGAGCTGCATAGCAAACCCCTGTATCAAATAAATAAATAAATAAATAGATTTTTTAAAAAAGAAAAAAGAGGGCCAGCGAGATGGTTCAGTGGTCTAAAGCGCCTGCTTAGGAGGGCTCAGGCAACTGCAGGGACTGCAGTTCGATCCCCGGCACCACATGCTGCGCCAGCGCCACCACCAGGGCAGGCTGAGCCAGCCACAAAATGAATAAATAAAGAAACAAACAAACACAACAAGCAAACAAATAAATAAATAAATAAAATTTAAAAATAAA
>PVKN010011879.1:0-21246 GCA_004027915.1 Capromys pilorides
AATCAAGACCCTCTTTTCACACTTTGCTCTAATGTACAAGGAAAAGTGACGAGATACAATAAGCTATTTTTAGGCTAGCAATATAGAGAAAAAAGTGAGGTTTAAGTTAATCAACAAAGTATTTCTAGTACTAAAAATACTTTGTGGTAATGGGCCTCTAAGGAGTTATAGCTACTAAAGAAATATTTGCTCAAGTCTTCAGAAAGCAAAAGTTGTAATGACCCAAAAAGTTTATACTTCCAGCAGGTTATATGCTGGAAGACTACATACCTTGCATTATCAACCAGTTCAGCAAGAGCTCCAAATAAAAATTCATGAGTGGTTCTGAAATCATAAACATGAACATAACAGATGAAATGAGCTGTGGTTCCTCATAAGATCATAAAAATTCTCATTTTTAAAAAAGAAATCTAAAATCTCAATTTGCATTAACTCATACTTCTGAAATTTATTCTTTAAAATTTAGCTTTCCAGAACTTATTCTCCTTAAATGTTTATGAAGGTTTGCCAGGTACTCAGAAATATTTATTATTGAGAAACCTGCCCTAAAGTATTAACAGTGTCACATGCACTAACTCCTAAAAGCAGTGATACTGTGGTTTTAAAAATGCCTGTATTTTATTTTCCAAAAATTCAAATAGCTGTTTCTGCATATTTCACGTCATCTTTTTTCTTCTCAAAGAGTCTCACAATACAGATTTGGTTGACCTCAAACTTGCTATCCAAAGGCTGGCCTTTAACTCAACACTGTTTCTGCCTGTCTCCTGAGTGTGAGGGCTAGGATTACAGGCATATAAACATACCACTAGATTCTGCCTATAGTACCTTTACTGAGTTCTGTATAATGTGGTACTGTAGCTGTGTAAACCAAATTTTCAGCAGGTACCAAAGAAAGTTACTATTGATTCCCCTCCTTAAAAAAGTCAACTTTCCTAGGGTTCGTAGGTCATCATACTAGGTTCTTAACTAAGAATGACAAAAGGGTCTTGGATTCCTTGGTTCAATGTGTAAGAAGTGCAGTTTTTAGCCAAAACTTCAAAGGGTAAAGATTATTGTTATTCACTTTCTTCAAAACCAGTATTTTTCTGGTTATATAATGCACAAAACCACAGTTCCCCACCACCACTGGGGGAACATTCACAAGTATTGGTGAACAAAAATGTTAACAAATTACCCACTGACAATGCTCAATTTACACTCTTTATAGTCTTAAAAGTCAAATAAAAGCTAGGCAAGTCCACACAGAAGCATCTGGAAAACCAGGCTGATTTTTAATGAAAATACAAAATCATTAATTTATACCTTACCATCATTAATTTTTCATAAATACCCAAATTACGTATTTCAGCCAATAACCAAAATGAAAATTTGTAAAAATTTAGAATGAAATATAATAGTATTAAATAACTAGCATATGAAATCTGATCACTTAAAGATATTTGCTTATAAAAAACTCTTATCGCTGCCTAGTAATATATTTTCCCACACAATTCTTCAAATGCCAATTTTTTTAAATTTTATTTATTCATTCATTCATGTACATATGTTATGGCGGCTTAGCCCGCTCTGAGGGTGGCGCTGGCGCAGCATGTGATGCCAGAGATCGAACCACAGTCCCTGTGTGTGACTCAGCTTACCTAAGCAGGTGCTTTAGACCACTGAGCTATCTTGCCGGCCCCTCAAATACCAACTTTTTAGGAGAGGTTTTTTGTTTTTGTTTTTTTTTTTTTTTAGGGGAGGTTTTTGCTTTTGGTGCCAAGGACCAAACCCAGGGCTTCCAGCTTGCCAGGCAAGCATTCTACCACTGAGCCAAATCCCCAGCCCCTACATGCCAACTTTTTAGTTAAATGAAACTACCAGCTCCCAGAATTTTAGGAAGAACTTTTCTCCTAAGAGATCAATAAGTGTATCTGTTGAGAATCCAAAGGCATTACCAGTGTGTCGTAGTAAGACAGAAATATCACCAGTTATTCTTATGGCTAAAGTCCAATTCTTAATTTTACATGGAAGAACCAAACTGTTGATCTTTAATTACTAAAAAATACATACTGAGAGTCATCACTTTAAATTTTTCAAAGTATGGGTTAACCAAATATTCTTTACACCCCACTAAGGAAATGGGAAGACCATGCAATGATGGAACATATCTATAATCCAAACTCCTCAGACAGAAGACTGAGGCTGGAAGATCCTCAAGAGAATATAGATAGCCACAGCAAGTTAGCGATCTTGTCTCACAATCTGAAAAAAAAAAAAAAAAAAAATAGGCTAGGAATGTTACTCAATGCTGAGTACTTATCTAGTATGCTCAAGATCCTATATATTAATTCCCTAGTATTGCAAAAATAAAAAACAGGGACAATTAGCTGAAAAATTAAGGTGACTTGTTAAGATAACATTAATTGAAAATGAATTTTGGGCCAGGTATGGTGGCGCATGCCTGCAATCCCAGCACTTGGGAGGCTGAGGCAAGACAATTGGTGCAAGTTCAAGACCAGCCTGGGCTACAAAAGTGAGCTCAAGGCCAGACTGAACTGCATAGTGAGACCCTGTCTCAAAAAGACAAAAAGAAAAGAATCTTAACATTTGTTCTCAAGCTTTCAAAATCATCTGATTTACAAGTGATTTAGAAAACGAACTGTTTTTCTATATTCTAACTTATTTTGAGGCCTACTATACATTACATAACCAATTCTATTGCAATACTCATTTCAACATCAATCTACATTTTAACATAAAGTCAACTGCTCTCAAACACAGAAAAACAAAAAGCTCAAGCATATTAATAAAGACTACTGTGTGTAGGGCATGGTGGTACATGCCTATAATCTCAGGAGAAAAAGATCACAAGTTAAATTCAAGGCTATCCTAAGATACACATGAACTACGTATTGAGAGCCTGGCTCAAAAACGAAAAAAAGAACACCACTTGTAACTTTGGAATTAAAGAATGCAGTTTTTCTACCTTGGTAGTGAGAAGAGTAAGAATTAACAGAAAAACTTTCTGACTCCCTGGGCCATTAGGACAAGAAAATAAAATTTAAAAGATACAAACATAAATACCCCTGTAACCTATATTTCTAATTACTTACGTAAAAATGAGACTGGGTAGGGGAGATACTGAGTATTGATCCTAAGACCTGTGTACCAAGGAACACCCCAAGACCTTGTTTTATATTCTGTTTTTGTAAGATAGTCTTGCCATATTACCCACATTGAACCTAAACTTTTGATGGTACTGCAACCTTCCAGCTAGGATTACACGTGTATGTCACCACACTGAGCTCGGAAATGAGACATTTAGAATTCAATAAACCAATCTCAAACGGGCAAGGAGGTATTTTTGTGATGATCATTCATATCATGAAAGAGGTAATACTCAGAATCTTTTTTCTTAGATCTCAAAACAGATTAAGAATGGATCTTCCAGATGTCAAAGTCAGTTCTAAATATTTAAAATCATAATCCAAAACACAGCAATAATTGCATAATTCCCTTTTTCCCAAGCAGTATTTCAAGAGGTAGACTCATCACTACCTAGCATTCAAGACAAAACGAACATCAAAAGAAATTTTTCTCTTCTTCGCAGACCTAAACTTTGCATGTGATGCAAGAAAGATCAACTAACTTGAAAAAGATGAGATTCTGTTTTTTGGTTTTAGAATAGAATTATTTATTGGAAAAGAAAGCTTCTGTTCAAGAGGGGGACAGAAGGGTGACCCTGGTCAGTTACTCCAAAAGATGAGATTTTGAACAAATTCTCCAGTTTTCAACTAATCATAACGTTCATTTGTGCCACAGAAGAAACAATTTTCCAGCTTAACATTTCCCACGGTTAAATTAGCTTGTTGTAAAAGAAAATGGTTTTTATACTTAACAGCTTCAATTTAAACCAATGGATTATTCATAAACCCACCACTCTATGACAGTTTTGCCTAATACCTGTACACACTGACAACAGTTTACTGGGAAATCTGTGAGCAACTATTTTAAATTCAAATAGCTTTTAATATATTTAGTGTATGAGCTTACATTTCAATACATTTACACAGCCTAGCAAACACAGAAGTCTCCAAGTTAAGTTCCTCACATATGGATGAACAGCATAAGCTATTATATAGCCAAGATGACAAACTAAAAGTACCAACAAAACAACTTTTCTACTTAAGCATCCCGCTCTATCAGATCACTTAGTACAGCCAACCATGAGTAAGAAGAGCATTAGTCACAGAATCAACTACCTACTACCAGAAGAGAATAAAACTCCTCTTATGTGAAAACCCTAATTTGCATGATTTTGTAAAAGCAACTTTCAATATTAAAATAAGTTAGATGCTCCTAAGCCTACTGTCACCTTAATGCTGATGTTACTAAAGAATACCCATCATTACTACCACAAATCGTAATGCAGGGAGGAAAAAAAAAAAAAATCAAGAAATTTACTGTCTCCCACACATGCTCCAAAACTTATCAGGAATTTGTCTGCCTACTAACAGCAAAAAGCAAGTTACCACATTCTGTTCATATAAATCAATATAAAAAGAGTAACCATCATCCACTCAACTTTCCTGTACACCATGTAGAAGCTAAGAACTTTGCTGATATAATCTTCCTAAACATTCCCATCAGATTAGCCGTATTTTATAAACGAAGACTAAGGGCTCAAGAGGTTGATTTACTCAGACAGGAAGCAGTCAAATCTAGGTTTGGTTGGCTTTCAAGTACAATCTTGTCACTAAGCTACAATTTCTATCTTCCTAACCTGGGTTGTTTGCAAGTCTACATTTAATGGACAATAAGCAGAGTGCTATCTCTTTCATAATTCACAATATGGCAATAATGTAGATGTCCTTGGATTGTCTTGAATTTAACAAAAGAGAAAGAAGAACTACAGGATCAATCCTCTCTTCTCTGAAAGTCACTTAGTTAACCACTTAAACAGAGGTTAATCTATCACTATGAGTTAACAAGTCATATCATGTCAGAACATTAAAAATGTTTCCTCTAAAATAAACTTTCAGTCTAGGCTCTTGAAATTAGTTACAAGCTCAAGCTTATTCTGGTGTTTTAGCATTCATACTTCCTTCTGGAAGGACTAGAGCACTCAAAAGCATAACTTCAAAGGTTAGAGCTGTGGTTCAGACTAAGAAATTTCAGAGCTTCCAATAGCAGGTGTAGTGGTCAACGACTGTAATCCCAGCACTTGGAGGATGAGGTAGAAGGCCTGGCATTACTTCAAGGCCCGATTTCTATTGTGAAACAACTGCAAGAGAGACAGAGACAGAGACAGAGACAGAGACAGAGACAGAGACAGAGACAGAGACAGAGAAGAGGAGAAGAGGAGAAGGAGAAGAGGAGAAGAGGAAGAGGAGAAGAGAAGAGGAAGAGAAGAGAAGAGAAAAGGAGAGGAGACGAGGAGAGAAGAGAAGAGGTAGGTAGTTTGGTTTCACAATAATGTACCAAACCCTGGAAACCCAAGAGAATAGCTAGTTCCAAATCAATGAGTAAGAAACATTCACAGAAGATTTTCCGTCACCTTAAAACAAATGGCTTAACTAAGGCTTGCTTCTTTATCTTGGTACTATCCACCTTTATTAAACTACAAAATAGTGAGAAGAGGGGTGAAGACAAGAAAAATCAGTTACTGTTAATCCTCAAAGTAGAGATTCAATGAGACAAACTAAAACTGAAGATTCTTTAGCTTAAAAAAAAAAAAAAATCTTGATTTATAAATAAGAAAACAGGCCCTTGAAGGTAAAACTAACCAATTAGCATTGGTATATGATCAAAGCACTAAGCACTGTGACCAAATGACTTTTTCTTAAATATTGGCTGCCATTCAGTAGCTGTATAATCACTACCAATCACTTCAAGACTTGTCTTCCTCAAATGCAAAGTAAGACTATCCTTAACCCACAGGTTTGCTTTCAAAATTACTGTAGACAAAGTTTAAAACAGTAACTGCCATGAAGCAACGATTGTTACTATTTTATTACTGTGTAATGTTTGATGAAGTGAGAATAAGAAACTGGATTCTGAAGTCTAAATTGTTGTCTTCCGAGAATCTGCAATAAACTCAGCCATTTCTGGAGCATAATATACATGAATATCTAAGTGGCCTTCACCTGCTTTTTTCTTTTTTGGCGGTACCAGGAATCGAACTCAGGACCTTGTGTTTGGCAGGCAGGTGCTTATGCCACTGAGTTATATCCCTGGCTACATGCTAGTTTTTAACGTGATGCATAAAATATTTTAAAAGGACATTGAAGGTTTCCGCCCAAGGCTAGGATCAGTGACTTCATTTATGTTCCTTACAAATTAACTAGTAAGTGTAAGAATTCATCTAGTCAACTTGTATGTATGATTCTTTGTCTAAAATATTTTGGGTCAATAAAAAGCTTTCTTAAAACAAAACAAACAAAAAACAGGAAAAAAATGGCAAATTATATAATCGGAAAATATTAAAAAATTACATTCACTAAGAAATTGTAACACCTGTCTTTTCCACAAAAAATTAAAATTATCTGTAATATTGTATAACTGAAGCCTATGTTCTCAATTCTGAAGGCAGTTGGTGCTGCTAACTCTGGACCACTTAAGCTATTCATTACCTATTCTCCAAGTACTAAAATGGTAGAATACTTACCTCTAGCTCAAAAGCAACAGGTGAATGCTATTAAAAACACTGAGGTAGTTTTGACCCCACTGGATATCAGAATGTGTTTAAAAATTAACGAATTAACTCTTAAAATATTCCAGATCAAATTGGAGTGATGGTAACACTCTATTTCTTGAGTCACACACAATTCATGGCAAGACTTGTGCAAGACTTATCTAAATCAAGAGTTCAATTTGTCACTCCCTGCACAAACTACACTGGAAATAGGTACCAGTTTCTGAGAAAGATAAAGCCAACTGTTTGTTGGAAAGTATTTTTTTTCTTCTCCTAAGTTGCTACTTAAATGTTGTTGTCTTCTTTTTCTTATTAAAATTGCTTTACATAAACTCAACTGTCTAGGTTGTTTTCACCTCAGAGAAACAGTTGATAATACATCCAACTTTTGCTCGTTCGAAGAGAATTTCCTGTATTCCTATTAAATATTTGAAATAATGTGCTGACTCTGGGTAAATGAAGTTGCATCTAGAAAAATTATGATTCAATAACTAAAATAGTCTTCTGGATTAGCAATAAATATTTCAGAGTGCAAGACTGGTATCCAGTGATATCTTAAAGCATGAAAAAGCAAAATTTTCTGGGAAAAGGATTACCATTACTACTAAAGGTTTACTGGTAATCTCGTTAGTACCTATAAGATACTTACGAATTTGTGTGCAGATATTCAAAGGTTAGTTGAGCTCGATTCAGACTACTGTAACATGTGAAGGCCATGACTGCAACGAAAGCTCCAATCTTTTACCCAGTGAGACCGACTTTTCAGGATTTCATCCACTAAAGGTTGTCTCTCTGTTCCTTAAGGATTGTTGAAGCAAGTTAGCCAATACAAAACTGCAACTGATTTCTTCGTTAAAGTATTTTTAAATCTTCTATATTTTGGAAAGAACTTTGTCATAAACTTGCAGTGCCGAAGAACTTCCAGCGTCAAATTTCGATAGTTCAATTCAGACTATTTAAGTGGAAAACTGATGGTCCAGGGATCGACAGGGGTTGATTTCGCTGACGGTTATTATTCCTTCATCTTAGCGTTGGTTCTTCGAGCCCTTTTTGCTGCCTTAAATTTCCTACCAAAAATTTTACCAATCCGGAAACTCACCCACTTCTGTCATAAACTGAATCCGCACTCAAGTCTTCGCCACCAGTGATGCCGGAATCTTCAAACGTAGACCTTCGCAAAGCATATGGCGCCAATTCCTTTTACCACTTACCAACCGGAAGAGGTGCTGACTTTTACCTCCCAAAACCCTGAAAACAGGATTGCAGCCCCGCCCCAATTTCCAAAGAGTACTGACTCAAATTATGTCACAACGGTTCACCCCTACGCCTCACAACTAACTAGTCACAATCACCTCTGCCAAGTCGCGCCCCTCCCCCACTCCACTCAGCCACCTCAGCCCTAGGCCCTTCCCCAGGCCTCGGTCCCCTGACCTCTCCTCAGGTAGAGGAGCTTGTCACAGGTTTCACAGCCCCCAAATCGAGGCCAGAGACAAATAAACCACCCAGTCGGGCGTTGCCAAGAGTTCCCAGCTGCTTTTGTCCCTCCCCGCGGGATTGGAACTCAACAACCGCAGCGCGCTCTTGGAACCATGTGCTGCCGTTGCCGTTGTCGCTGCCGCTTCCGCCGCTGCCGCCTCCGCCGCCGCCGCCGCCACCCGCGCGCAACGCTGACTAGGACGACAAGACCCTGCGACACGAAAATCGGCGTTTGAGGCTTCTCTACCGCCGCTTTGTCTCCACTGGCGCACACCGCCCAGGCCACCTCGCGCACTACCCGACGCCCCAAGCCCCCGAGGCCTCCAAGGTTTGCTCAGCCAATCACAAAGCCATAGGTTCTCCCGCCCCCGCCCTGAAACTCCGCCTTCCGACTGGCCGGCCGTTTGGGCCCATGTGACCGGATCTTAGTTGGCCGGTCCCACCCATATCACGTGAGAGCGCGCACCTCTCTTCCGGCCTTCCTGACCCTCTCCGCCATTTAAAGAAACAGTACCGGGGGCGGGCCGAGCGACGCAGCCGGGACGGTAGCTGCAGCGCGGACTGGGGGAGCCATCTTGTCTCGTCGCCGGGGAGTCAGGCCCCTAATTCGAAGAAGCCCTGGCGCGCCCTCCCCCCCTCCCCGGTCTGGTAGGGCGAAGGAGTGGGCGCGCGGTCGATCGAGCGATCGGTTGGCGGCTCTTTCTCCTGCTCTGGCATCCAGCTCTAGGGGCGCAGGCCCGGCCGCCGCGGCGAGCGCCCGGTGGCCGTTGGCGCTCGCGCCGCGTCTTTCTTCTCGTCCGCAGAACTCGGGCGGCGGCCTATGCGTTTGCGATTCGACGAGGAGTCGTCCGGGTGGTTGGCGGCGGCGGGCAGCTGCTCCGCCCCGCTCCCGGGGAGGCGGCGGCTGCGGCGGGATTTGGCGCGGCCGGGGAGGCGGGGGTGGCCGGGGCCGGGGCTGGCCTGGAGGCCTGGCGCCACCCTTCGGGACCTGCAAGGACCCAGTTGGGGGGCCAGGAAGGGGCTGGAGGATGGTTGGTGGTGGGCTTTCTGCTTTGCCTTTTCCTTCTCATGCCGCCTTAGAGAGGGCTGGGAGCTCTGGCAGCAGCTCCGGGGTAGGGATGTGAGCTCCCGGAGTCGGAAGAGCTGGGTTTGCTTCCGGGCCTAGCCACAAGCTGGCCTACTGAACTTAGACAAGTCACTCTAATTTGTCTGCGCCTCAGTTTCCTCTTCTGCCTTTGTTTGGAATTGAAATCGCTTTGTAAACTACAAAGTGTTGTATTCATAAAGGATGAGTATCGTTTGTAATGTTTGTTGAGTTGCTAGAAAACTTACCGGTTGCCAAATCTCTTGGATTTGGAACCTAGGAGCCTTGGATTGGAGTTGGAGATCCCGAGACTCCCAGAATTGTACGTAGAAATTTGTGGGGATATGCTTATTAAGCGACTGATGATCCATTGCTGGCAAGTTTTTAAAGGGGACTGTGACCCGGAAGAGTTGATGACAGTTTTTATATGCCACAGAGAGGAAACTGAGGCCTAGATGTCATTTGGGACCCTTCACAATCAATTTGAAGCCCCCTTTTGAGTCCCTGGGATATGTGAGCTGTTTCCTATGTGTAATGGATATTCGAGATAACAATACTCCCCTGCTTGGTCTCTTTTGAACCCTTTCTTTTCACCATGGGGTGCCTGAAGGGTGGCTGATACATATGGTACAGTGGCACCCAATGTAAAGCAGCTACAATTAGAAGTGGATGTAGTCAGTAAAACCAAGAAGTCAATTGTTTGGCCCAGAAATTCTTGATTTCTGCTGCTTATGCTGGTGCCTGACTACCTTTTTGACTATTATCAATTTCCATGACTATGGTTGTCATCCTGTACTTGATTCTATTTTGTATTCCCTGATTTTGTGTGGTTGCTGGTTAATAGGCTTATTTTTAAATGATGGTGCCAAGCTTAGCTAATTAATAGTGCAGGTGAATTTTTAAAAAGTGGGCTCACTGGAACAGACTGAACCACACATGGAATTCCTAAAGATGTTTTGTGGTTTTTTTCTTATTGGCTCAAAGTTGATTTTCTCCCCAAAATTTTGTTAGAACACCTGCTGAACCTCAAGTAGGTTTGGAAGTGATTCCAACCGTTTTGCCTGGCCTGCTTTGCATTCTGATTGCTTGTAACTGTGATACTGAGAAGGCCAAAATGCCGTTTTGCTTTGTTTTCAGCTGCTCTTAGCAAATTTGAGACCGTTGTCCAGCAAACACTATAAAAATGTTTGAACAGTTAGATTTCAAACATTTTCATTTTGTGGAGTGGTGCTTACCAAGTGGTACAGCCCTAAGCAAGTGAATGCAAACACAATTAAGTGTAGTTTGTCTGGCTAGATGTTAACCAGTTCTATTTTCTTCAAATGTTTGGGGGGAAATTTGACTATTCCCTTCACTTAAAGTGCAGAGACAAATGATTTCACTTCCAGAGAAATGACTGTTTTGGAGAAAAATATGTTCTTTAGCTCTTTTGTAATTAAATCTGGATGTACCTCAAAAGACTCCTTAAGACTGGTGATACGAGGCTTTTCTCCAGAGAAAGGAAAAAAGCTACTGGAACTCAAAGCTTGAAATTCTGTGACAAAATGTGTGATGTCCAGGATTGGAGGTTGAGAAGGTTTTGCTACAATGTTCTGCAGTCATTGAAGTAGTTACCTTTCAGTGTAACCACAGCCAGTGGACTCCAGATTTCCAAGAACTGGACCTGCAGCCTACAAGAGCTTGTCAGGATGGGGCAGAAACTGTGGAGGTCGATTTTTTTTTTTTTTTTTTTTTTTTTTTTAATACATTTGGAACTGTTGATCTTGCTGTAAGGAAAGAGGCAACAATTGAGCAAGCATTACCACCAGCGCTGTTACTGAGAATTGGAAGACCTGCCTTTCTACCCAGACCCTCAAAGTAAACAGAACTCCATCAAAAGTCAATTATGGTACTTGCCATTTTCCAAAATGCCTTACCACCATTTTTGCATTTCTCATACTCTATTCACTACTCTGGAAATGCCTTTCTCTAGTCCTTCATATGTCACAGCTCTGCTGCTTCCTCAGTATCCAACTCAGATGCTCTCCTTCCCATAAGTCTCTTAATTTTAGGTAATATATTTTGGTTTGGTTTCCCAGTGTTAGGATTGAACCCATGGCCTTATGCATCCTAGGGAGACACTCTCACTGACCTATGGCCTCATCCCCAGAGTGTCTTTAATTAACATACTTTGCTCTGCAAAATCTTGTAAAATAGTTACTTGCATGCATCTGTCCTCTTGCTAGATAGCAAACTCCTTGAAAATGAAGGCCTTGTTTTGTGTCCACATACACCACCATCTCTCTTGAAGCATTTATTAGAAAGCAGTTTAAAGTAGGGTATGTCATTCGTCACTTGGCATTTCCTAGTACTTAGTATATGCTGAGTTACTGTGAAGTGGCTTTAGAATTACTCTTTATATTAAGGAAAATCACTGGGGCATGCTTCTTTATTCATGTTTCATTTTTTAATTCAAAGCTTAAGATCTAGGAAGCCCTTACATAAAGAAGAAATTATACATTGAATGGGTTAAATATTTTCGAAAGGAAAGCCTTATTCTCTTATTCAACGTAGAAGCTTGTAAAGTAAAAGAACAGGTTTTATTTTAGCAAGTGTTTGTAAGTACCTGCTACACAAGAAATATTGAGCAAAACAATTCATATTTAGTTTAAAAGGACAACTTAAAATGATGAAGCTCCTAAGACATTTTGAGGAATGGAAAAAGAAGTATGAACTTAAAATCTCATTTCCTTTTGAACCTCCTGAGGAGCCACTTTCCCACCAGCTAATGCCCAGCTGCCTGAATAATCAAGTTACTACCCCAAAATATGAGTCTTAGAGCAGTTCCAGTTTAGTACATCCCTCAGACAATTCTTCTGTTCTTTTTAGCAATTATTAATCAGACTTTTGTGTTTCTTATTTATTCTCCCCATTGATCATCTATAGCCTCTAACCCAGGCTTATCAAGAATTACTATCTATGAGGGAGTTGATGTGCTTATGGCAAACTAATCACAGTATTAGAATCTTGTTTGTAATTCCATGCATTTGTTATCTTACCTGTTTTGTCCCTCCCCCTTCTAGTCCTGTGCCTCCTGATTGCTGTGTTCATCTGGACCTTCTGACCACCTTCCTTCTGCTGGTCCACCAGCCTACACATCTGGTACTTGGATTTTTGCCCATGGTGATTCCTACCAACTTACTACTGAAGAAGACACCATTCCAGTGGACCACTGTGACCCAAGAGTCATTCGGCCGTGATGATGTGGCCTTGGCCTCCACGCCAGTTCTAGTCTGCCCAGATTCAGCACAGCCCTTTATAGTGCAGAGTCCTCAAGCCAAATAGCTAAAGCTATTTCATCACAACAAAGGCCCAGGTTATTCGTTAAGTGTGCATTTCATTTCTTCAAAGTCTTCAGAGACAGATAATCTTGGACCAGGGGATTTTTAATTATCAACGCTGTCCAAAGAAAGACAACAAACATCTCTGAGAACAGCATTGGACCATACCCCACAATCTCAAATGATTAGAGTTCATGAACTATCTAGGGTCCCATGAAATTCCCTGGACCATGCTGTTTTTCTACTTAAAATCTGTAGTAGCCTACTGAATGAGACCCATTGGGATCAAAACCACGGCACAGTGAATTCCTCATAGCATCTTCTTTGGAATTACTCAGGAACCAGAACTTTTCACACAAATGGAAGCAATTCTGCCAAGAAATCCCTTACTTAACAGCATCTCACAAGGCTCCAGTCAGATTCAAGAAAAGGCCTCTCTTAACACATCAAGATAAAACCTATATGGTAATTGCCTCTGTTTTTATAGCACTTTACAGTTTCAAAGCACTTTTCTTATGTTTATCTCAGTTATCAAAATACAGTAACATTCCTTTTTGAATGAGGGAACAGAAATTTAAGTTAGTTATCAAAGGTATAGGCTACAAAGTGGTAAAGGCCAGGCCTTTTGGATCCTGGTCCAGTATTATCCTTGGTGTTAACTTAGCATTTATCCAGTGTTAAGATAAAATTGGAAACTCTAAAAGATTCTAACTTCCTTGCTAGTGCCCCCATTAGGCAGGATGTTGTAAGTGTAATACATGGCAACATCTCAAAGGTGTGGAAACAGGATCTTCATGATGATAAATTGATCAAAATGGCAGGTGTCATTAGATAATAAGGCTACCTAATATGAAATGAGCTGCTTTTAGATCTTTTGTCTATTTTCATGGTTTTCTCAACAAAGACCTGACATCCCACTTTGTGTCTTTTAAAAAAAAAAAAAAAAGCATGAATACTGAGAGATTGCCTGTAGTCTTCTGCCCCCAAGTTAATACTTACACACAATGAGCCATCTTTTTTTTAAATAATGTATATATTAAAATACACATGTGGAGAGTTTCTGTTATCCAATAAGATAGTAAAATGCTGTAAGATGTATCCCTTCTCACTAGCCCACAATGCATTGTGATATATTAAAGGTTTCCAGAAGATTTTCAGTAAAGAGCTCTTATCTTAGCCCACTGTGTCTTAATTTAAAGACAATGTAATTTTTGGTAGTGTTCCTTTTAACAATGGGAAACTACTATGGAATAATACAGTCTTTCCTGACTATCAACAGATTGGCCTGGAGACTATAACATAGTGTCTTTGAAACCTGCCTTTTTCATCCCTTGTCATTAACTGCTTGAAATTGTTTGTCCCTATCATCTGAGTACCACATCTTGATCATTAATTTTTTTTAGCAAAAGAGCCTCTAGAATAAATACGGAACTATATGGGGAGGATAACAGGAGAATGTTAAATCTGCCCCCTCCCCAAAGGATGAGTTTCATAACATTTAGCAGTATATTTGTTAGAATCATGGTGTAAAGCATTTTTTTTAAGGGATTGCATCTTAAGTGGATAAAGAGATTGAAAAGAAGTAGGGGGAAGGGGAAGGAGAAAGAAATAAGGAGGAAATACTTTGTTTAGAATTTGCTTTGTGGTCTGTTGAGATCTTATTAAAGAGAAGTCACCTAGCCATCATGGACTTCTTGAAACAATGTTTACAAAGATGTGATGTGTTTTGCAACTATATGCAAAAGCCTCACAGCTATCCTCTGGCAGTGGTTTATAAAGTAAACTTTAGGCATGAGTTTTAGCTCCACTACCCTTTAATATGGTCCACCTTAAGGAAAGAATGAATAGGAAGACACCTTAACTTACTATGGGCTTTGTTCACCCAGTGTTTGGTTTCTGTGACATATTTTTTCTATTTCAGCATTTTGTGAACAACTTATTCTTAGATCATTTGTTTTCCAAATGCTTGGTGGCCATGAAGCCATTTGAATGAAAGCTATGCGGAAGCCCAGAGTAAAAGTGAAGGTGCTCTGGATGAAGTAAAGCAAGAGTGGGGGTCTGCAGCCTGCCACAGGCATCTTCCTTTGCCACCATGCTGACACCTAAAGGGACTTCTTTACAACATACAGAACTGCAGAACCATTTGAAAACCACTGCCCTATACAACATGTTTGACCTGAATGGCTTTCTGTATCTCCACTCCATAGCCCATATTCAGCTGATATTGAATATTCTTAGACGTATTTACCGTGTGCAGACTTAGAACCATTTGGCATGCCTTTGGCCCCCAGAATGTTCATGTGGACTGAAAGTGTTGACAAGTGAACCTTTATTACTAGCCTGTAATCCAAATGAACTTACAGTGAATCTTGGAGTCGGATGTAACCTGCAATTTATGTACACCCCACACTGACAAACCCTACTAAAGCATCATTCACAAATAAGAAACACACTAGTGGTACTTGATACATGATTGAAGTCTTGAACTCTTCTTGGATACATGAAATACCTGCAAGCTGGAAACTGATGCCTCACTGAGGCCATCTTATAACCAACTTCATTAGACCTCTCATCGTTAGCTATGGTACTGTACTTCATGTCAAGAAACAGTCATTAACTACAGAAGCAGAATTCAGTTACTGGCAACATTTTCTAAGTACCTGATTGTCATTCATCTTAAACTACAAATCACTGTGTAACTCACCCTAGTTACACTACATTATTTTCTTCCTTGGTTTTTATTCATTTGACTGTTCTGAGGATCAATGAGTTAATAACCTTTAAAAATAAAATCCCAAAACAATTTTTCACTGGCTTATTTGCTGATTCCCCATAATTACTGTCTACTTACCTTGTGACAGCTGATCTTCAAGACGTAATTTTTCTTGTGTAATATAAAATACAGTCATTTGGAAAAAAAGTTTCTAGTCAGTAAGAGACACTTTTAAAATGACTTGATAACTGATATGGTAGGGATAGTTGGACCCAAAGCCCTTTGACCAGGATGTCATAATTTATGATAAAGTGGTATATTGTCTACATTTTGGTGGAAATGTAGATTAACTTAAAAAAAAAACTAAAGATGGCAGCTAAAGATTTTACCAGTAGACTGAAGAGCTTCTGTCCTTGTGGATATTTGAGTGGAATTACATCTGTTTCAGTATTGTCATTTACGTTAATTCAGTGTGGTTGGCTTCATTTCTTGCTGTGAAATACTTTTAGGCATTAAGACTATTTGTTTCTGTAGGAAGACTTTAATTCCTGATTTATAGGAATATTCCAGGGATATGCCAACTTATGTCCTAAGAAAATTTCAGTCCTTCAAAGTTAATTGAAGGGTCAGCCATCTTCAGCTTTCATTATAAATGTACCGATTAAATGTTGGAAATGATTTCTTCATATCCTTTCTCTTGTCCTCTAGACTAATCTGATTACATGACTTGGTTTACGTACAATCAAGGCTTAAGTCCAATTGCTTTTGACTCTTCAACCTCAGCAGATTAAAATCTGAATGACTATTTTGCTTGAATACGCAACTATAATTCATAAAGAAGAAATTATCTGCAAGCTCACATTTTTACTTCCTTAAAATTGCCAGCTTTTTTTTTTTTTTTTTTTTTTTAACCTCTGTTTTTTCCTGAATGTGCTTTGCAGAAAAAGACGTTGATCTACACACTGCCAGTAATTCCTTCTGATCTTGTTAAACTCAGTTGAGATTAGGGTAATCTGTGCAAGAGTCTTATATGTACTGTGCATAAAAAATTGGTGATTGAAAAAAGCCTAAAACTTAAACAGAAAATTGCATGCAGTCTCCATGCCTCAGATTTTATCCAGATCTTTCAGTGTGTCATTTCAGCCAATCTGAAGCCATGACTTGATTGTAAGAATTCTCAGAGATGTGCTAAGTTACAGAAGATGAAGACTTGATAACCAAAGAATGTAGAGCCAACTTCAACAAACCTGGCCCTACCACCCTTTTATTCTCAGATGTAGGATAGACTACTAAACAGAACCTCAAGTCTGGACTAAGGATATGGTTTTCTCCTGAGATGCTTGTTCTTGGGCAGATGAGCAGAAAAGGCCCTGTATCTGGCTTGTCCCCTGAAATCACAAACTTATATCTGGCATAAGCCCTATGAAGTAACTTGAATACCTGGCACAAAACTAACTTATGGATCCATTAGTCTACCTGTTCTTCCAGGTGATAACTGGTTATTGATTTGACTGGCTTTACTGAAGTTACTCTTGTCAGTTTATCTGTCTGAGTTCTTAACTGCCTTGTTTGACTTGCTGCAAGCAACTGCTGACCTTGAAAAGACAACAACCAGTTTCAGCTTATTTTGTGCTGAATTTCACCACTGATTTCCAAATAGAAATTCGCTTCTATATCACCCCACCAGGAGTTACTGTTCACAACAGAAAATACCAGTTGCATACACCTTGACCAAGAAGTTTTTTTTTCTTTTTTTATGGAGAGTAAGATTCTCCATTTGTTCATTTATAGCTCCTGGGACCTCTTCTACCACATCTGGAAAGAGTAGCAGATTAAAAGTAGAGTCTGCTTCTCACTTCTGCAGTAAAACACACAATGAGTCTTGATTCATAAATACAAACGGAAATATTCTATTTCAACTTTGCAAGACTTAAAGGGATATGAAAAGCTTTTTACTGAATTTAAGTTACCACTGATACAAATAGCCTTGCAGAACTATTTGCCAATGAGAGGCCAGTTGACCTTTTTATCACCAAGATGGTAGGGCTGTGGAATAAAACTTAAGTTTGCATGCATTGGAATTCTATAGTATCATCCAAAATACCCTATTGAACATGATTGTTCAACTCATGGACTATAGGCTTCCTGAGGACAAGACAAAATTTGTACTCATGGCTATTTTTAGAATAATCACATTATGAGGAGCCAGCTATAGCTACAATTACCTTTATGAGCAGAAGTTAAGCTTTTTCAGTCTGGTTTATTCTGGACATAAATTGTTTTTGATTGTCCAGCATCCATCTCATTTTAATTCCCTGACGTTCCCTGGAACCATCGCTTCCTATTTTCAGTTGATGTGGTTTGAACCATCTAACCCAACCTTGGGCTTTGTGAGTAGACATATCATTAAGACGTTATCAGTCAGCAAAGTCTCTCTTTAACTATATCAGTTCTTTTGGGAGTGTTTGTTTCACGAGTTGGTCCAGTGATAATTCAGTCCTCTGAATTTTACTGTGTTATGGCGAAGAACAGATTCTTTTTACTGAAATACTTTAGTTTGTAGGACTAAAAGATAAAATTCAAACCAACAGGGTCTACCACATTGAGCCAGTCAGAAAATGAAGCCAGTGCAAAAGAAAGAGCCAAAAGATGAAGAGACTCGAGTCCTGATGACAGCATTTTTGCTCCTGGATCCAGCTGTGCCTGAAGCTAGTATATCCCTTGGACTTTTCAGTTATGTGAAACAATAAATACACTTTTTTGCTTAAGCTACTTTGAGTTGTTTCTGTTACTCAAAATTGAGCCCTAATTTATATTATCTACCAACATTGAAACTTGATAGGTGCAAGTATTCATGAAATAAGGCCGTAAGTCAAAGACAAAATATTTGAGTTGCAGAAGTAACATAGTAGAAAATAATAAAAGAAAATATAAGTGTTGGGGCTGGGGAGATAGCTCCGTGGCACAAGTGCCTGCCTGGCAAGTGCAAGGTTGTGAGTTCGAACCCCAGTCACACAAAAAAAAGAAAATATAAGCGTTAATCAGTAAAGGATTTGTTATACAAGTTATGATCTGGCCATATAAAAAGTCTATACATATATGTTCAATAAGGTACATTCATTGTGAATGGACACAGGAACATGACCATGATATATTAAATGATAAACTGGATAGAAAAGTATATCATGTAAACAACATTTTAAAATACGTGTATATGTGTAAATGCATAGAAAGAGTTAATGGCTTGAACAGTGTAGATTACATGAGTTTCAAATTTACACAGTACTGTATTGGGATATAATACACTACCACATTACTTTTAAACTTCTATCTTAAAAAATAAAGAATTTTAAAAATAAATTTAATGCTTATTGTTTGACCTTGGCAGGTTGCTAAATACTGAGCCTGTTTTGTCAGATAATTAAAAAACACACACCTTTATCTAATCCATTACTCAAGTTGACAGATTGCTCTCGTTTGAGGAAACTCAGAGCTCAGTAATTGTTTCTTAAATTTTTTAAAATACAACTTTCAAAGGCCTATACTTGGGTTATTAGGGATTTATATTTTGAGAATTCATGAATTATTTGTTCTCAAATGATATTAATCTATTAAGACCCTTCTAGCATTGTTTATAACAGATGAAAATAAGTCATTTGTTTTTAATTCCTGAGTTACTCTGATCTCAACTATATTCAAGATCAGTGACTTTGAGTGTTAAGTCTGTTAATATGCACCTTGTCTGAACTTTCAGCATCACAGACAATTCAATATCTTGCAACATTATTCCAAGTGCTGTGTCTTTTTTACACTTCTTGATTTCCTGGCTACTGTATTACAAGTTCTTTCCTACTTCCCAAACATTTAAAATGTTGGTATAATAGATACCTGTTGCTTTGGATTGCCCCAAATTGTGTCACTTTTCTTCAGTGACAGATCCCTTGTCTTTTGGAAAACTACTACTTCCCATTCTGTGTGATTTTAATGAAACTATAAATTACAGTACCCAAGGCTCATATTTCCTAGCTGAGGTTTAAGTAATACAAACTGTCTTGACAAAAGTACCTTCCCACTAGGACTTTAGGTCTTAAGAGAACACAAAGTGCATCTGGGAAGATAGCTCAGTAGAATGAGGTCCTGAGTTCAGTCCCCGGTTGAGTCATTCTAAATTTAGTGTCTCAAAACCGTACAGTATATTCATGAGTTCAAGATCACCAAAGAATCCTGATTTCCTGTTTTCAAGCAAGACCTGATTATTCAGATTTCCCTTCACTCTTAAAGTCTATCTTCCTTACAATTTTAAGTCCCCCCTTTTGTCAGCTATAATGAATTGTACCTACTTATACTCAAATGAATACACAGTTTTTAAAAAATGGTAGAGTGCAATGGTAGGCTGCAGATTTAACAGAAAATTTCAGAAATTACTGCACTGAGTGCATTAAGGGTAGCTATAACTTGTTCTATGTGTTGGGTGAGGGAAGAGGTAGTGGCAAGGAGCAATGCAGCTAGAAATAGCCTTTTTTAGGTTTATATACCTGGTGGCAAAATTTTTAGAACAACACTGACAGGACACAGGAAAGTGAATCAAGGTGGTCAAAACCATTGGACAGGAATAGTTACTTGGATTTCATTAGATAAAGTGAAAAGGACAAACTGAAAGCCAGAAATTCACCTGTAAGCACAGAATAAAATTCAAGTCTGTGTACAGGGTGAATAAATTCATCTGTCTTTAAGTCCCAAATATCACATAGAGGTTGATTCCCTAATTGCCAAAATTATAATGCCAGTTGAATTTGTAGCATTACTAAGATTTCTTGTGAGGGCATTAATCAGAAGAAGTGCTGGGGAGTAGGGAGATAGCTCAGCAGTCTAACCACCTGCCTGGCAAGTCAAAGGACCCATGTTTGGCCCCTGGTACCACGTGCCATACTGGCCCCAGAAACAGGTGTGCTGTGCCTGCCACCAAAATGGGGCATGGTGGTGCATACCTATAATCCCAGTGCAGGGGAGGCTGATACAGGAGATCACTGCAAGTCTGAGCTGCATAGAGGATTCAGCAGACTTAGAAAATCCCAAATGAAAATGAAAGTTTTGAGTTGCACCATTAGCCAAAATCGCCCCCCCTTTTTTTTCCCCCCCTAACCAGGGATCGAACTCAGGACCTTGCATTACCAGGCAGGCACTTGTGCCCCTGAGCTATCTCCTCGGCACCTAGCCAAAACTTGAAGAAAAATGAGATAGGGATGAGCTATCTGACCTGTTTCGTAACTACAGTAGGCCCTACATCATATCACAACTTACTAATGTCACTGACATAAACATTTTTTTCTTAAAATCTGCTGTTTTGGTATCCTTTCCCCCTCTGCTATTTCTCAAATCAAACCATACTATTATTCTTGACACTTTCATCATAGATGTCATTATTAAGTCATTAAATCATAAATCTTGTAAATATGTCTCAAAATAGTCTTTGGTCATGCTTGTCCAAGGGAATGTTATCTGTTGTTAGGACTATATAGTGCCTCCCTAATGATCTCATTGCCTTTAATATACTAGTAAAATCTTTGCTACAAGGAGCTAAAACAGTCTTTGACACAAATCTGGCTACTTCTCTGCTTAAAATCTTAAATAGTTCCTCCATTATTTTTGGATAAAATCTAAAATTTTTCTGGTTTAAGGATCATTACTATCTTAATCCTCAAGCTTTATCTTTACCAGGCCAGGCACAGCTCAACTTTGGTTGTTGGAGTTTACTATATTTCATTGTTTTAAGGGATTCTAATTTTTTAAGAGGTTAGATGAAAATTTCTTTGTAAAAAAATGAAACATGCCAAGCATTGTGTATGCCTGTAATCCCAACTCTTGGGAGGCTGAGGCAGGAATATTGCTATGAGTTCAAGGCTAACCTAAACTACATAGTGAAACCCTGTCTTGAAAAAAAAAAAAAAAAGTAAAAACTCAACAGTAATTGTGAACAACC